>JAOTQJ010165061.1:0-26766 GCA_025642045.1 Solanum sejunctum | reverse complement strand
TAATGCATGTATATGATATTATCTCTATAGTTTTGGGAGTTAACCAAGCCTCACTCGGGGGGTTGTAGCCCGGGTAACCTTGTTGAGGGGTTTGTACCTTGATTGAGTCACTCAGGAGGTGGTAGGCCCGTGCAATAATGTCAAGGGTTTAATACCTTGATAACCATGTTGGAGGGGGGGTTTATACTCCATCAACCTTGTTAGGGGGTTTGTACTTCATCAACCATATTAGGGGGTTTGTACTCCATCAACCATGTTTCGGGCTTTGTACCTCATCAACCTATTGAGGGGTTCGTACCTCATTCGCCTCACCAATGGGGTGGTAAGCCTTGGATATTCACTATTATAGTCTCCCCTTACACATGTATTATGTTTTATATGAGCATCATTTTTACTTCAAGCATCATTCATACATGTCATATTGCTATAAGCTTTTTTAGTGCCTATGTTATGCATTTTGTTTATGGTGCTTATCTCTTCTTGCATTGTATCCTACATACTTAATAAATTTAGACGTACTAACGTATACTCTATGCCTAGATGATGTCACCTTGTAGGAACCGAAGCCTCACTTGATCATCATCCTCCACATGGCTAGTATGACTTTTCTTAAGCTCTTTGGTGAGTCCTCCATTTAGGGGACGATGTTTATGATCTCATACTATGTTCCAAGACTATCTTTATTTTATGTATATGTTGACTGTGAGGGTGATCCCTATAGCTTATCTTGGCCCCCTCTCTTATCTTTAGGGTAAAGGTGTTATTGGATATGTTATGTATCTATGATATGAGCTTTGACTCTCTTGTTCTTGATGTTTATTTTATGAAGTTTTCCCTTTGTCGCTTTTTCCATTATTTCAAGTCTTTATGTCATTTGCTTGCTGTCGCGAACAATGATGTGTAATGGTATGTTAAGAGGGCTTACTTGGGGCCCCTTCAGGTTCCCCATGCGCCATTTCACGTCTAGGCCCTAGGCTTGGATCGTGACAAACTTGGTATCAGAGACTGGGTTGTTAGATCGTCGGAGTCCAACACACCATATTGATTAGAGTCTTATTAATGGTTGTGTTGTGCACCACAACTATGAGTAAGAGGCTACGAGACTTTTTAGAAAATATTTTCCTTCTTCTTACTCTATGTCATGCTATAGAAGTTAAGGTAAGTTCCCCCCCTAACTATTATTCTTTTCTATGCTAGACCATGCCTAACATAAGAGGATGAAGATCCCGCACACCTAAGGAACAACTACTTCATGGTGTGCTCCAGGATGCTCTTACTTTGCTTGCACAAGTTATGGCTAATCAAGCCAACAAAGGGGCCCAAGCCCCTCATGCTCCTACACTAGCATCTCAGGTGAGAGACTTTATGATGGTTAATCCCCCAAAATTCAATGGGTCAAAGGTTGATGAGGACCCTCAGGAGTTCATTAATGGGGTCTATAAGGTTTGGTTATCATGGGTGTTAGATCGGAAGAGAAGGTGGAGTTGGTGGCTTACCAACTCAAGGGGGTGGCACAAATATGGTGTAACCAATGGAAGATGGAGAAGGGGATCAACAATGTGGTGCTTTGGGAGGAATTCAAGGAGACTTTTCTTAATCGATTCTTCCCTGTTGAGCTTAGAAAAGCCAAATTGGTGGAGTTTATGAATTTGAGAGAAGGGTCTATGAGTGTGAGGGAGTATGCCCTCAAGTTCACTCAACTCTCTAACTATGTACCTCACTTGATTGTCGACCCAAGGTCTAGAATGAACAAGTTTATGATGGGTGTTTTTGATTTGGTATGTGAAAAATGTCCGTCTGCCATGTTGATTAATGACATGGATTTGTGCCAATTAATAACCTATACTAAACAAATGGAGGAGGAGAAGTTGAGGAAGAAATGGTATCCTGAGGCCAAGAGGGCCCATTTTGAAGGGAAGTTCCAAAGTCGAAAGGGTGGCTGATTCTATCAAGGCTAAGGGTCTATTCATGCATTTAAAAAAAGGGTTGCTAATGAATTTTCAAGGGCCCAAGGTGTTGGAGGTGTGGCCCCTAATGGTAGGTGTCATAAACGTGGTAAGGGTCATAGTGGCCCGTGCTTGAGGGATACTAATGTTTGTTATAGTTGTGGGAAAGTTGGGCATAAGGTGATGGATTACCCTCAAAATCAGCAACAAGGGTAAGGAGGTTCGTCTAGAGGATGCAAATGCAGTTCCTTAGGGGAGAAGTGGCCAATAAGATGGTGCCCCAAGGTACAATCAATTTTATGTTATACATGGAAAACAAGGGGTTGATGAGGTGCCCGATGTCATCATCGGTATGTTGAAAATCTTTGACTTTGATGTGTATGCATTGATTGATCCAAGTGCCACTCTTTCTTTTTTTATCCCCTTTATTGCCAAAAAGTTTCATGTTGAGCCCGAATTGTTGTGTGAGTCAAATGAGGTATCCACTCCTATTGGTGTATCTATTGTTGCTAGAAAGCTCTATAGAAATTATCCTATTGGAATCTTGCATAAAATATTTCCTTGGGATCTTGTTGACTTGGATATGGTTGATTTTGATGTCATTCTTAGAATGGATTAGTTACATGCATATTATGCCTCTATTAATTATAGAACCAGTAAGGTCAAGTTCCAATTCCCAAATGAACCCATTCTTGAGTGGGAGAGTAATGATGTGGTAGTCAAGGGTATGTTCATCTCTTGCATTAAAGCCTGTAAGTTGATCTCTAAGGGGTGTCTTTATCATATTGTGAGGGTTAGGGATGTGGAGTCCAAGGTCCTTTCCATAGAGTCAGTTTTGATTGTAAATGTTCCTTGATGTCTTTCCAAATGAACTTCCCGATGTTCCTCCTAAAATGGAAATAGATTTTAATATAGACCTCCTCCTCATTACTCAACCCATTTCTATTCACCCTTACTAGATGGCTCCAGCAGAGTTAAAGGAGTTGAAGGAGCAATTGAGGGATTTGTTGGAGAAGGGTTTTATTAGGCCTAGCCACACCTTGGGGTGCATCAATGTTGTTTGTGAAAAAGAAAGATGAGTCTCTTAGAATGTGTATTGACTATGGACAACTTAATAGGTTCACCATCAAGAATAGGTATCCCTTCCAACAATTGAGGATTTGTTTGACTAATTGCAAGGGGCTAGCTACTTCTCTAAGATTGATCTTCGGTCCGGGTATCATCAAGTGAAGGTGAGGGAGTGTGATATTCCTAAGACACCTTCCAGACTAGGTATGGGCATTATGAGTTTGTGGTGATGTCTTTTGGGTTAACCTATGCACCGACCATCTTCATGGATCTAATGAATATAGTCTTTAAACCCTACCTTAATTCATTTGTTGTAGTATTCATTGATGATATTTTGATTTGTTCACATATTTGAGGTTAGTGTTGCAAAGATTGAGGGAAGAGAAATTGTATGCTAAATATGAGATGTGTGAATTTTGGTTGACAAAAGTTTCCTTTCTAGGTCATGTGGTGTTGGGGGATGGTATTAAGGGGGAACCTAAGAAGACGAATGTTACTAGAAATTTGCCTATACCATTGACCCCGTCGGATATCAGGAGCTTCTTGGGCTTAGCGGGTTACTACGAGAGATTTATGAATGGGTTCTCTTCTATAGCTTCTCCTATGACAAAATT
This sequence comes from Solanum sejunctum, assembly GCA_025642045.1. Taxonomy (NCBI): domain Eukaryota; kingdom Viridiplantae; phylum Streptophyta; class Magnoliopsida; order Solanales; family Solanaceae; genus Solanum; species Solanum sejunctum. The sequence goes on along the minus strand of JAOTQJ010165061.1, from coordinate 23,138 downwards.
GACTCAAAAGAAGGCTAAGTTTGTGTGGACCGATGAGTGTGAAAAGAGCTTCCAAAAATTAAAAGATAACCTTGTGCCTGCTCTTATATTGTCACTACTGGAAGTGATAGAGAGATTTATTGTGTATTATGATGCTTCCCGTGCTGCTTTGGGTTATGTGTTGATGCAAAATGGTAAGGTGATAGCCTATGCTCTAAACAACTTAAAGTGAATGAAAAGAATTATCCTACCCATGATATTGAGATAGTCGCCATGGTATTTGCATTAAAGATGTAGCTCACTATTTATATGGGGTGTATGTTGATATATTCATTGATCATAAGAGTCTCCAATATGTCTTCACTCAAAATGATCTCAACTTGAGATAAAGAAGGTGGTTAGAACTTCTTAAGGACTATGATGTGAGTGTGCATTATCATCCCAGTAAGGCTAATATGGTGGCAAATGTTTTGAGTAGGGTATCTATGGGTAGCCTAGCTCATGTTGATGGTAGTGATAAGGAGATAGCTAGGGAGGTCCACCGGTTGGCTAGATTAGGAGTTAGGTTGTAAGAGGTTGATAATGGGGTTGTTGTTGTTGATGATGGTTCTAAATCTATTTTGGTTGATGAGGTGATAGCAAAGCAAGATCTTGATCCTTCCTTGTTAGATTTAAAGGCCTTGGTGAAAGAGTGCAAGGTGGAGGTTTTCTCCTAAGGGGGATATGATACCCTTAGGTACTAAGGTAGGTTGTGTGTACCTTGTGTTGATGGCTTGATAGGAAAGATTCTTGATGAGGCTCATAACTCTTTCTATTCTATTCACCCCGACTCTACCAAAATGTATAGAGATTTGAGGGATGTATATTGGTGGGGAGGCATGAACAGGGACATTGCCAAATTTGTTTCTGGTTGTCATAGTTGCCAATAAGTCAAAGTCAAACATCAAAGGCCGAGTGGCCTAACCCAAGACATAGATATTCATACTTGGAAGTGGGAAGAGATTAATATGGATTTTGTGGTTGGGTTTCCCAATACTAGAAAGGGTTTTGATTCCATATGGGTTATGGTTGATAGGATGACAAAATTAGCTCATTTTCTACCGATTAAGACTACATATGGGGCTGAGGATTATGCTAGGTTGTACATTCATGACTTGGTGAAGTTGCATGGGCTTTCTTTGTCCATTATATCATATTATGGTGCACAATTCACTTCACACTTTTTGATATCCTTCCGAGGAGGTCTTAGAACCCAGGTAAGGCTTAGTATGGCCTTACACCATCAAACGGATGGCCAAGCTAAAAGAACTATCCAAACACTTGAGGATATGCTTAGGGCTTGTGTATTAGAGCTTAATGGTAGTTGGGATGATCGTCTTCCATTGATTGAGTTTGCATATAACAGTAGCTATCATTCTAGCATCAGAATGGCTCCTTTTTAGGCTCTCTATGCTAGATATTTTAGATATCCGCTTAGGTGGTTTGAGGTTGGAGAGATAGCGTTTTTGGGTACGGATCTGTTCTGAATGCTATGGAGAAGGTAAGGATGATTAGAGAAAGGTTTAGAACAACCCAAATTCACCAAAAGTCTTATGCCGATGTGAGAAAGAGGGAGTTTGAGTTTAAGATTGGTGATTGGATCTATTTGAAAGTGTCGTCCATGCAGGGTGTTGTTCATTTTAGCAAGAATGGTAAGTTAAGCCCTAGATATATAGGTCCTTATAGGGTGATGAGGAGGATTGGTAAGGTGGCCTACGAATTGGATTTTCCTAGTGAAATGGAATTGGTTCATCCGACTTTCATGTATCTATGTTGAGGAAGTGTGTGGGTGATCCTAATGCCATTGTGCCTCTTAGTGTTGTGGGTGTAGTTGAAAACAACTTACCATATGAAGAGGTTCCAATAGAGATCTTGGATAAGCAAGTGAAGAGGTTGAGGAACAAGTATGTTGCTTCCATTAAGGTCATTTGGAGGAACCAACAAGTTGAAAGTGCTACTTTGGAGGCCGAAGCAGATATGCAAAAGCAATAACCTTATCTCTTTCCTCCTATTCAAGTCTAAGGTACTAATTATAAGTTTTCCATGTGATTTCGTGTCTCATGTTCCAGCCCCTAAGTCATTTGCATGCATTCATGTTTATATTGACAAAGTTCATGGTGATTTTACACTTATGTTGAGATTTTGAAAATGGTGTTTTAAGTATGTTGTTGCATTCTTATTGGGGTTGATTTCTTCATGGTTACTCTTCTCATATACATTTCATTGATATTCGGGCATGAATGTTCCCAAGGGGGAGACATTGAAACGACTCTAAAAATTACCCGAAAATATGCCTCGAAAATGCCCATAATTGTAATATCCATATATCTCAAAATTTGTGCATGATATCAAAAATCCAACTCCATATTCTTATTCAGGGGGTCAAATTGAGAAAGGAATAGGTCTAATCCCGATTTTAGATGAAATGAATCACAATTTTATTTTTCCAAAAATACGATTTTCGATGAGGTTTTCACGCCCCTGGCCCGTCAATTCATTTTTTTATGCCAGTTTTTCAAGCTCGATCCAAGGCTTTTGGGTCTTGGGCCTAAGTGTTCCATGCATGAAAATGCCTATACTTAGCCTTATTTCACCCTCATATCATTTAAGACATTCCCAAATACTCTCTCAAACACTCAGATAATATTTCATCTCCTAAACTCAAGTCTCAAAACTCATCCGGATCTTAAGATTCTCATTCAAGTTTCAAGTATCCATCTCCAATCTTCTTCAAGAATTCTCCAAAAGCTAAGGTATGTGGGTTTCTTTCATGGATTCCTTTCACCCATGATACTCAAGCTTCTTTTTACTTAAAATTGCATGATTTAAAGTTTATTTACTAATGGGTCTTAATTATTATGAACTTCACTGCACACTATGTTAGGGCTTCATGAAAGTATAGTTGTTTTAGTGTGTTTTTAGCTATAAATCTAAGATCTATTGTGGGATTTGATGAAGGCTTTTGATGTATGTTGCTTGAGGATGTTATCAAGTATCTGTTCATGATTTTATATTGAATTGTCTAGCATGATTTCACTCTTGAATTATATTGTTTTACACTAGCACTACACATCTGCCACGTGTTTGATAAAATGTCCAAGTTATGATTTCTTAAGGAATTGAAGGTCCAATGCATGTCTTGTGAGTTGAATGACTTTATGATGATGAAAGGAGTGTATATATATATATATATATATATATGATATTATCTCTATAGTATTTGGAATTGACCAAGCCTCACTCGGGGGGTTGTAGGTCGGGTAACCTAGTTGAGAGGTTTGAACCTTGATTGCCTCGCTCGGGAGGTTGTAGGCCCGTGCAACCATATTGATGGATTTGTAACTTGATAAACACATTCGGAGGTTTGTACTCCATGAACCTTGTTGGAGGGTTTGTACTCTATGAACCTTGTTGGAGAGTTTGTACTCCATCAACCATGCTAGAGGGTTTGTACTCCATCAACCATGTTGGAGGGTTTGTACCTCATCAACCTATTGAGGGATTTGTACCTCATTTGTCTCACTAAATGGGTGGTAGGCCATGGATATTCACTATTATTGTCTCTCCTTACATATGTATTATGTTCTATATAAGCATGATTTTACTTCAAGCATCATTCATACGTGTCATATTGCTATAAGCTTATTCATTTCCTTTGTTATGCATTTTGTTCATGGTACTTATCTCTTGTTGCACTACATCTTATATACTTAGTATATTCAAACGTACTAATACATACTCTATGCCTACATGATATCACTATGTTGGAACCGGAGCCCCACTTGATCCTCCTCCTCCACGTGGCCAGTACGATTTCTCTCAAGCTCTTTGGTGAGTACTCCATTTTAGGATGATGTTTATGATCTCATATTATGTTCTAAGATTATATTTCTTTTATGTATATGTTGATAATGAGGGTTAGCCCGATAGCTTATCTTGTCCCCCGCTCTTATCTATGTAGTAGAGGTGGTGTTGGACATTGTATGTATCTATGCTTTGAGCCTTGACTCTCTTGTTCTTGATGTTTATGTTATGAAGTTTTCCCTTAGTCCCTTTTGCCCTTATTTCAAGTCTATTATGTCATTTACTTACTTCCGTGACCAATGATGTATAATGGTATGTTAAGAGGCTCCCTTGGGGCCCCTACGGGTTCCCCATGCATCGTGTCATGTCTATAGGCTTGGGTCGTGACATTAGATTTCCTGTTCTTAATTCTATTCTTGTAAGTATTTAATTATGCTATTCAAAATCATGATTATTGTATCTACACTAATAATGAGTTGCTAAAATTCACATCTAGGGTTATGGAAACCATGAATAACTAACAAGGTTAAACCAGATAATTTATAATTATTAGAAAATATGCATGCTGTATTAATTAATTCTCTTCATTTTTAATGCTTTTCAACGGTGGCCAATATTAGAACTCGCCTAGTGTTACTGACTGGATCAAGGTAGTAATGAATAGGAAAAAAGAGTAATTAACAAGATTCGATTGATGTTTCTCATCTAATCAATAAAACTGAATCAAGTGGAGGTTGTACCAAAACAATAGGAAAGGGTTACACTCTGGGGATGGATCAAATCACATAGTGAAAATTTTCCTATTGCCTGAATCAAAGAGTTTGGTAAACTTAACTTACTCTTTTGCATCTACACACTAGAAAATAATTCAATTATCGGATAATGTGAGAAAATCATGGGAAATACAATACCCTAGTTATTCTTCATATCGATTTCACATTTGTTTTAGTCTAGGATTTCTTTCTATGGTTTTATGAAAATCCTCCCCCTTTGGGGAGTTAAATAAGTTAATCAACTTAACTTGCTTGAAATTTCTCAAAGTCTACCTTATTCCCTATGGGTTCAATCCTAACCTTGGTTAGGTTACATATCTTAACAATGATCACTTTAACTTTCAAAAAAGAGGTGTAGCTTGGCCGACATCAAAACATAAGAAATGAAATCATATCATACAATCATGAACTTGTGGGAGAAGACCTTAACTGACATTTAGGACCATGTGTGCTATTACATGAAACCAATATAAGCCTCTGTGGTTTCATGAAGAGACCACTTGTCGGGTGGAACTTCGTTAACATTGCATGCATCTTATATAACTAAAATAGCCTACGTGAATCCACTAGCCTAGCCTACAAGGGCTCCTATCATGGCACATAGTTAATGTAACAAAGGGTTGCTTCGAAGGTTCCCTTATCGAATTCCACCTCAATGTCACATTCGGCGCTAAGTCATCCCACAAATTCTTTAAATCATAGTTTAGTCAAATTATGACACTTAGAATCATAAGTAGCAAATCATAGGATTAGCTCGAACTTAAGAACCACCAAGTGAAAATTATCCTTTCATCTTAGGGACTATTCTTAAACATCTTTCAGGGAAATTGTCAACATGCTAATATCTTGACAAATATAACTTTAAACTCATCATTAATTCCCTAATTATCTCCATAAAACATGCAAAGATTTAATCGAAAACTAGGTGGGCTAGACTCTTTAAAAGGAACAATCATAAATCACATAAATCATGAGAATATACTATTTTAAATGCATGTGAAACTGGCCACACTTTATCATTAACAAAACTCATCATTGGGGTCATCATAAATAACTTAAAACATGCATATACTTAATAAAATACCATAAAACATCATTTAATAGCATAATATAACTTGAAACCATTATAATCATGCATATTAACTGAAGGAACTTAAAGAAGAAGTAAAATTTAATATATGCTGGTCTTTATGGGCGGAAGGGTACCCATAAATCAAACATGCATACCTTTGGAAGCTTGGGAAGAAGGAATATTTTGTTGAAAGATAAGACCCCTTTGGAAACCCTAACCTCCTTAGCTTGTTCCTAAAGAGGAGTGCCCTTTTTGCCTTAGGAAATTTGAGAGAGGTAGAATGAGGCAATAACTAAGGGCTAGTTAAGGGACCTTTTGATTGCAAAACTGACAGGGCTTAGAAAATAGTAATTGTGGAATTGACCAAACTTCCCTTTATTAAATTGCTGGATTCGATCCTACGAAAGCCCATTATGGGCCGTAGATCAAACACGGGCCATAGGTCTTGATTGTCCTATTAACTTTTTCAAAATTCTTAAAACTAATTTGCAGGATCGAAAACCACAAAACCATCTTAGGGGTCGCGGCTGGACACATCGAGTCCTTTCATACTTAGTTATTTTTCTCATTTTCTTGGACTCTATCTACGAAGGGATTCTGTGGGCCGTACATTGTTCTACAAACCATGTTGGTAACTCGTGGGTCACTTTCCAACAAATTTCAAATTTTCTTTATGTCTGATATACCCATCCACGACCCCATCTATGGATCTTATCCTTTTTATTGGCCGTTACTGGGTCTGTGGGTTATCCCACACTTGAAACTTTTTTCTTTTTTCTAATGTTAATGTTTAAGGACTAAAAGTACGGGTCGTAAGTTGCCTTTGTACAATAACTCAGGGTTTTTTCCAGGCCCACTTTTCTGCACTCTTAGACTCCTAAACAGGAGCTCGTTATAATATCTCTTCCTTGGGAATATTCGTCCCTGAATGTACTTAAATGCAAACTCTAAAGAGTTAATCATCAGCTAACAACTTTGCATGCATGCAAAAATGTAACTTAAACATCATTTCATAAAATTTTCAAAATCTGCTTTCCAAACATTTCTCAAAGCAGTCCATAAATGAAAAAATGAGTGTATGCATCATTTAAAACTAATATGCAAGGATTTAGAGGTTTTACAAAGTGTTTCTTATTATTTTTAGCTTGAGTAGAGTGTAATATATACGAATAACACTTCCTCGTGTCCGCTTCCGCTTCTCTTGTAGTATCCTCAACTTGTTGGTTTCTTCAAAGCACTTTGACAAATGCAACTTCTTTGTTCCTTAGCTTTTTCACTTTTTAGTCTAGGATTTCAATCGGTACCTCTTCATAACTCAAATCCTCTTCAATGTTCACATCATGCGAGGGAACTATGGAGTTTGGATCACCTATGAACTTCCTCAACATCAATGCATGAAAAAAATTAGATGAATTAAATACATTTCATTTTGTAGATCAAACACATATGCCATCTTTCCCTCTCTTTTCACCAACTTGTAAGGTTATACCTAGGGATTAACTTCACCTTTTGCTGAATTAGATCACATCTTTCGTAGGAGACACCGCCAAATAGGCCCAATCATCGACATGGAACTCTAGGTCTCTTCTCCTGACATGGGGGTAAGATTTTTGTCATCTTTGGGCCATTTGCCATTTTTCTCTTATGCTTTAAATTTTCTCCATATCATTTATAACTAATTTTGATCCTATCAATGCTACCTCATTGACTTCAAATCACCCGATGGGCGATCTACACTATCTACCATACAATGCTTCAAATGGTGCCATCCCACTACTTGCATCGAAGATATTATTGTAGGCAAACTTGATGAGTGACAAATGTTCATCCCAACTGCCCTTAAACTCCAACATACAAGCTCTTAAGATATCCTCCAATGTTTGAGTAGTCTTTTCGGCTTACCCATCAATTTGGGGATAAAAAACAGTAATCAACTTTACCTTAGTATAAAACCCCTTTTCTTGAAAAATATCCAAAAATGAGAGTTAAATTAGACACCACGATCTGATATAATGGACAATGGAATGCCATCCAACCTTACTAATTTCAGATATACAAACATATAATCTTTAAAACTAAATGTAGTGTTGACCGATATGAAGTGAGTTGACATTGTCATATGGTCAACTATCACCCATATGGAGTCAAAATGCCTTTTGGTCTTTAATATCCCCATTACAAAGTCCATATTGATCTCTTTCCATTTCCAAGTAGGAATGCCAATGTCATAAGATTGGTCACCCGACTTTGATGCTTACCTTTTGACTTGTTGGCTATTTGCACACTCAGACCCAAATTGGGCAATGTCCTGCTTCATTAAATTCTACTAATAGATATCCCTCGAGTTTCTATACATCTTTGTAATGCTGAGATGAATGGAATATGAAGAGCTATGAGCTTTTTGCAAAATTAACTTATTTAGCTCACTATCATTAGTTATGCATAATCATCCCTGATATTGAAGTACACCATCTCCTCCTTATGAGAAGACTTGTATCTTTCCTTCCTTCACTAAGGCTTTCAAGTCAACCAAGGAAAGATCAAGATCTTGCTTGGACTTAAATACCTCAACCAGAGGACATTTGGAACCATAAAGCACCATTGCACCACCATTTTTGGACTCATTCAATTTCACCCTCAATCTACCTAACCTATGAATATCTTTGGCCAACTCCCTCTTTCCATCATCTTCAATGTAAGACATACTACCCATGGAAGCTCTACTAAAGGCGTTGGCTACCACATTAGCCTCTCCCGGGTGATAGTTCATGCCTATTTCATTATCTTATACGATCTCTAATCACCTTCATTGCCTCAAATTAAGATCCTTTTAGGTGAATACATGTTGGAGGATTTTGTAGCAGTGAAGACATCTATATAAACCCCATACAAGTAGCGTCACTAAATTTTCAAGGCAAAAACCACTGCCGCAAGCTCCAGATCATGAGTCAGGTAATTCTTCATATGCACTTACAACTATCTCAAAGCATAGGAAATTACCTTACCATGTTGCATTAGTATATATGCTAATCCAATCCTTGATGCATCACAATATACGATGAACCCATCCTTCCCTTTTAGTAATGTCATTATTGGAGCCGAAGTTAGTTGATCCTTCAAAGTTTGGAAGCTTTTCTCACACTCATCCATCCACATAAACTTTGTTTTCTTTTGAGTCAACTTGGTGAGTGGGGACAAAATGGAAGAGAAAACTTGCACAAACCTCCTATAATAATCGGCTAGGCCTAGAAAACTCCTTATATCAGTAGGAGTCAATGGCCTTGTCCAATTTCTCACCGCTTTAGTCTTCTTAGGGTCAACTTTGATAACATCATATGATACCATATGCCCAAGAAAGGCAACCTTATCTAGCTTAAACTCACACTTGTCAAACTTTGCATAAAGCCTTTGCTCCCTTACAATTTGCAATACCACTCTCAAATGCTCTATGTGTTCTTCCTCACTTCAAGAGTAGATAAGAATGTCGGCAATAAAATACAGCCTGAGCATTAGTGAGACCAAACGACATTACTACAATCTCAAAGTGACCATACCTAGTCTGAAAGGTCGTCTTTAGAATGTCATTCTCTCTCACCCTCAATTGATGATACCTAGATCTCAAATCAACTATGGAGAAGTGTGTAGCCCCTTGAAATTGATCACAAAATCATCTTTTTCGAAAGAGGATACTTGTTCTTTATGGTGACCTTATTAAGTTGTTAATAGTCAGTACACATATGGAGTGACCCATCTTTGTTTCTCACAAACAACACTATAGCATCCCATAGAGACCTACTAGGTCTAATGAAACCCTTTTAAACAAATCCTTAAATTCATATTTTAGCTTCTTCAACTTTGGGAGAGCCATTCTATATGGAGGGATTCAGATAAATTGAGTATCGAGTAGGAGATCTATTCCAAAGCCTATTTTCCTTTAGGGAGGAACACCTGTTAACTTATTTGGAAAGATAGAAATTCATGAATAATGGGGACCGACTCAAAGGAAGGATCTTTAGAGGTGACATCTCAATAGATGATAGATGCACCCCTTGGAAATCATTTTTAGGCTTTTAGGAAAGAAATCAACTGACCCCATCATCAAGTGTTACTACCCTACCACTCAAGAATTGGATTATTTGGGAATGGTAACTTGACCCTATGGGTTCTACAATGAATGAAAGCATAAAAAGTGTGCAACCAATCTATCCCGAGAATCATATCAAAGTCTACCATGGAAAGGTCAACTAGATCACAAGAGACCACTTTATGCAAAATAGAGATAGGATGGTTTCTATAGACTCTTCGGGAAGCAATAGACTCTGTTATGAGGTTACTTACTTCACAGGGCTCATAGAGGACTTCGAAACATGCATGAAATTTATTAGCAAGGAATGGGGTTACGAATGAAAAATTAGCTCCTAGATCTAAAAATGAATATGTATCAAAATTAAAAACTCTCAATATACTAGTGACAACATCATGCAGTCTCTGCAATCTCTTACCGACCATGGAGAGCACAAACCCTATAAGTCCTTTAGGTGCCTTGAACTTTCGCACCTTGGCCTTGGGGCCTTGCATTACCATTTCTACAATCTTTGGCATGGTGGCTAGGCATCCTATAATTAAAGTAAGCATTGGACCCAGCTAGACACTCTCCCTTGTGGAGTCTCTCGTACTAGGGGAAATATGGGCTTTGGGGCTTACGAGCAACCCCCTTGTCCTTTGTAGTCCAAGAAGGAATATTGGTGGATCTTTGCCCACCTCACTTTTAGACACCTTAGAACTTGTGACCACCATTTTTTGGTGGACGTAGCCCTCATAATCAACACGAGCCCTGTTGGACTCCCTTGCCTCTCTCTTAGCTTTTCCTCCTCTATTTTCTCCACATAAGTCATCAAGCGGGAGATGTCCATCTCCTTCACTATCATGGCAATCTTACATTCTTTGGATACCACCTCAGAGATGCCAAAGATAAACTTATTCATGCGAGCCCTCAGATCTGCAACCATGAAGGGAGCATACTTGGAAAGCTTTATGAATTTGAGGGAATACTCTCTCATACTCATGGACCTTTGCTTAAGGTTGATAAAATCTTGGACCTTAGCCTCCCTTAGCTCAATTGGAATAATCTATCCAAGAAGGCACACTTGAACTCTTCCTAACCAATAGGACCCATTTCTTGGCCCTACTCATCCACACATCGCTTGAACAAAATCTTGGCTATCCTTTTGAGTTGGTAGTCCACAAAGTTGGTTTTTTCCTCTGAAGGGATACCCATCACCGCTAATACCCGATAGGCTTCCTTAATGAAATCAATAGGGTCTTCCTCTGTCCTAGACCTATGAAAATTTGGAGGGTTCATTCGTATGAAGTCTCTCACACTCGTGGATGGAGTAAGTAATTGGGGAGAAACAAATATCTCTGGGTTAGCTTGGTTTTCCAATGCTTGGGACAACAAGGTGAAGGCAACTCAAAACTCTGCATGAGACACTCTGTCATCTTGTTGGAGTATAGGAACTTGTCGCTCGGGAGTGCCTTTTCGATGAAGAGCTCTTCTTGGTAGCATGATCTAGAAATAAAAAGAAAATCATCATTAGTAATAAGAATACCTTAGCTAACTATAAGCACAACACGTATAAAAAAGAAGGGAAGACTTTCCTAAACCGTTCATAGCCTCTTACTCAAGATAGTGGCACGCTTCATAACCTTGAATGAGACTCTATTCAATGGGGTATACATGGACATCCGAGGAACATTTTATAACATTGTGCTCTAATACCAAGTTTGTAATGAACTGGCCTAGGGGCCTAGTTATCAAATGGCGAATTAGATACCTAAGGACACCTTACCCAATCCATCTTAAACGTCTTAAGAATTCATAGGCATAAACATAATGAAATGTGGAATTTAAAATGGAGGAAGAGTCAATGGGACTTTTTAAGACAATAAACAAATAACAACAATAACATACCCAGTGAAATCCCACAAGTGGGGTCTGGGGAGGGCAAACTGTATGCAGACCTTACTACTATCTCATTGAGATAAAGAGGCTATTTCCAAAAGACCCTCATCTTAAAAAAATCCCCAAAAGCAGAAAGTACTAGATATGAAACAAAACAACCAACAAGACATGAGCAATGATAATTGTTTAAATATACTGCACAACACACTTTATAATGTGACCATCAATATTTAGTAATGTACAGAGAAATACCTTTGCAGCAAGTTATCTTACGAGAACAAAATAGAAAGTATTCCACTAAAAGAACTACCAAGATAACAAATTTCCCACGACTAGCCATTGTCTTTGTAACTTCAACCATGCCAAGCATCACTTCCACAGATGATAGTGTCAAGTAGAACATTATTTGTAGCAAACCTCTCTAGGGGGGAGGCCACTTATTAATAGAACTAATCTAATACCCATAAAGTTACATATTTTCTTTGAAAGACAATAAAGCAACATAAAAAAATATGAATGGCTAACATCTTTTGTCCATAAAACATACCAATTAAAATAATGACGACAGAACCGATAACAGTCGATTTCCATAAAAAAGAAAAGACTCCAAAGTTTAACAACATAGAAGTCAAAGCCTCAAAAGGGACACATATACATCACCTCAAATAAAGATACAAGATAGAACAAAAATTAGTAGAGTCCTGAACTAAAGGCTCACCATAAATAAAAGTGCTAGTCTTGAATGACAAATACTAACCAGTCGGTGGAGGAGTACCTATCGCTACATGGTTAAATAATGCAAGCAAAATATGTAATAGTATATTAGAATGTACTAAGCATGTGAGATGCAATGAAATGCATGAAATTGTAATGCCATCACTTATAAGTAAAACATATATATGTCTAAAGTAGCAAAATTACTTAATACAAGCTTTAATGTGAACAAGGTACATAGCTCAATATGAACGAGAGTGAATGCATAAGGAAATATATAGAGTCATGAACTTGTGGGATAAGACCGTAATTGATATTTAAGACCATGTGAGCTACAACATAGAATCAAACATACGTTGGCTGGGGAGACCACTTGTTGGGTGGAACTCCATTCACTTTGCATGCATCTTAAATAACATAAATGGCCTACATGGATCCACTAGCCTAGCCTATAAGGACTCCTATGATGACATATAGTTAATGTGACAAAGGGTTGCTTTTAAGGTTCCTTTACCAAACCCCACCTCAATGTCACATTATGTGCTAAGACATCCCACGAATTCCTTAAATCATAGTTTAAAATTATGACACTTAGAATCATAAGTATCAAATCATATGAGTAGCTCAAACTTAGGAACCACCAATTAAGAACTTTTATTTCATCTTGGGGACCTTTCTTAAATATCTATTATGGCAACTGTCAACATACATATATCTTTGACAAATATAACTTTAAACTCATCATTAACGGCCTAATAATCATCATAAAACATGCAAAGCTTTGCTTGAAAACTAGGTAGGCTACTCTTTAAATGGAATAATCATAAATCACATAAATCATAAGAATATAATCTTTTAAAGTAACATGAAACCACCCTCACTTTATCATTAACAAAACTCATCATTGGGGTCATCATAAATAGCTTAAAACATGTACATACTTAATGAAATACCATTAGACATCATTTAATAGCATAATATAACTTAAAACCATCATGAGTGTGCATATAAACTTGAAGGAACTTAAGGAAAAGGTACAATTTACAACATGAAGGTCTTTATGGGTAGAAGGATACCCATAAATCAAACTCACATATCTTTGGAAGCTTGACAAGAAGGAATTTGCTATTGGAAGATAAGATCCCTTTGGTAACCCTAGCCTCCTTAGATTGTTCATAAAGAGGAGTGCCTTTTTTGCCTTAGGAAATTTAAAACTGGAAGAATGAGGGAATAACTATGGGATGTACGACTTTAAGGGGTGGTTTAGGGCCCTTTTGATCCCAAAAAATGACAGGGTTTAGGAAATAGAAATTATGGAATTGACCAAATTGCCCTTCATTAAACTATTAGATTTGATCATACAAAGCCCCATTTACGAGTCGTAGATCAAACCATGGTCCGTAGATCCTGTTTGTCCTGTTAATTTTTCCAAAATTCCTAAAATTGATTTACTAGACTAAGAACTCTAAAACCATCTTACTATCATGCATTGACCTGCGGGTTGTGGTTAGACTCATAAAGCCCTTCCACACCTAGTCATTTTTCTCATATTTTTGGACTCTATCCACGAAGGGATTCTACGGGCCGTATATTATTCTATTGGTCATGCTGGTAACTCGTGGGTCACTTTCCAGCAAACGCCAAAAGTTCTTCATTTTTTATAGGCCTATCCACGACCCCATCTATGGATCGTTGTGCTTTATATGGGCTGTCACTGAGTCCGTTGATTACCCTACACTTGAAAATTTTTTCACTTTCCTAAAGTTCATGTATAAGGACCAAACCTATGGGTCATAAATACTCCTACAGTCTATAAGTTGCCCTCGTACAATGACTCTAAGTCATTTTTTAGGCCAACGTTTTTGCACTCTTAGACTACTAAACTGGGGGACATTATATTTGGGCTGGTACTAACTTCCTTGATACCGCCTGCATGTGTCATGGCTCAATGCCTTCATTTAGACTGACATCGAGCTCCTTTATCGAGCCACTAGTCTCTAACTCCATTGGCTCGTCATGGATTCTATCACATAGTGCATCAATATCATTATGTCTTGGTCAAGGACCCATCATATCTACAAACACAATTATATGAGCACGTGTGAGTCCAAGGAAGTGTAAAAGGAAAAAGAAACATTTACTGGAACTAAAGACAGAAGGAACTATGATGGCTCATCTATGGGCCATAGTGTGAACTACGGGACGTGGAAAGCCTTCATGGAAATGGAGTAACAGTAATTTAATATACTAGAAATGCAACTACAGACATAATCACGACTCGTGGTTTGAACCACGAGTCATAGACTAGGTCATGGTTGCAGACTTAGAAAAATATAAGTCCAGGTATTGAAGACTATGAACACTATTTACGAGCTGTAGTTTGAACTACGACTTGTAAACAAGTTCATCCTATTAACTTCAAAATTTCCAAGTTGTTGAACCCATTTTACTAGGGTCAATTATGGTCCATGATTGAAACCACAGGCCATAAAAGACCCCCATAAATTTAAGTATACATCACTTAAAAATCCTAAGTCAAAACTCGTTTTCAACATATGAATGATAATACTAAATTATAGCTAATGGCCCAATCAATGTAGGATATAAACAATTATAAAGCACATGACTAGCCCAAATTAATAGGGTATACAAAAATTCATTCCAATTACAGTCCAATGACATATAAAATGGAGTCCAAAATTATCAATATATACTAATAAAATTTTTCATCCTAAACCAAATCCAAATTAAATTGTTATCCTGCCCAACTTGTATCAATTCAATCCAAGCCACCAAGAACAAATACTCCCACTGACCAATCAAAGCAAAACAAATGGCCAACATAGTGCATGGTATATGTAAACTCAAACCTCTTTTTAATTTATTTTCCATCGCAATACCCAAATACTATTCCATTGCCTGATCGATTTTAGTACAATTCATTAGTATAGAAAAATGCATTCTAAACGACAATTATCATCACACAATGATTTTCACATGTTTACTTCCAACTAAGGATGGGACATTCGGATACAATTCCAATGCCCACAATAGGCAATCAAACAATAATAGACAATTTATTCATTAAAATGTCAGATTACATACTCCCTAGGGCAACAAAAATAAGATCTTCACCTTTACTAGATTTAAAAGTCATAGATCTGAACTTGAAAAGTTGGAAGTTTAATGAGGAATACATACTGAAATTTTGATCTAGTAACTGAAAAATCTATGAAAAACCAAAATGGAGGAAGCCTTAGAGTCTCCGGAAAAGTGGGAAAGGGTTGGCCGAAAAGTATGGTGCAATGGTCTGAGAAGACGATCAGAGAATAGGAAGAGGGTAGGTTTTGTTTTTGTTTTTTTTGGTAATTATGTAAGAAAATGAGGGGTAAATGTATTTTACCCCTTCTTATTCCATTTATCGTGTCGAGTAAAAAGTGGTCTTTTGATTCCACAAAACCCTAATTATGGGCCATAAATTATTCTACCGCCCGTGAATCTTAGTTTCATGGTTTCAAAAGGTAATGTTTTAAATCCTAGCCTTTACAAATGCTACCACAGACCTTGGAATGTTCTATGGCTTGTAGGTTGTATTTGTAGATGCCCAAAACACATAAAAAAATTTCTAAAAACTTACCTAGAATCCAAGAACCTAATTCACGACCCATACACCTTTCTACAGACCATAAAGTCGCCTTATGGATTTGAAGTTCACAATTTCATGCTCATTGGAATTGGTTCTACAATCAATTTCATGGGCCATAGTTTAAACCATGACCCGTACACTGACATATAGGACCAATATTTTCTCACTTTTGGGACTAGTTTGCCGCCTTCACCATGTTCCTACATATTCTCATCAAAATAAATTGTTATCCTATAACTTTCCAGTCTGTCAGTCTAAAAAAATAACACAAACTTACAAATTGAAGCTACCTATGAGTCCAAAAATCAAATCTAATACAAATACATGAAAACTACAACTAGTTTCTTGGGTTGCCTCCTACGTAGTGCCTGATTTATTATTGCAACACAACTTACCCCACTTTGTTATTCAAACTTTACTAAGACTCCTTACTTCAACTATCTTGATTTCATTTGCATTGCTAAAATGTATGGTTTGATTCGTTGTTTATTGACTTTCAACCTTGTGCCATCCTTGTAGTCAAACTTAACAGCCCCATAGTTGAAAATATGTGTAACCTTGTAGAGACCCAACCATTTGGACTTGAGTTTTCCAAGAAACAACCGCAGTATTGAATTGAAGAATAAAACCAATTATCTTAGTGCGAACTGACGATGCTCAATGTGACAATTATGATACATTTTCATCTTTTTCTTATATAGTACTAAGCTCTCATATTCCCTCAACCAAAGCTCATCAAGTTCGTTGAGTTAGCTCAATCTTGAATTAGCAGCATCATTCTAGTCTAGATTTAGCTTCTTGAGTGCCCACATTGGCTTGTGATCAAGCTTTATAGGTAAGTGATAAGCTTTATCAAAAATAAGTTTGTAAGCAGACATACCTATGGGGGTTTTAAATGGAGTTCGGTATGCCCATAATGCATCATCTAACCTTCACAACCAACCTAACTAGTTTATATTCACTATTTTGGATAAAATTTGTTTAATTACCCTATTAGAACCTTAACTTTCAACTTTTCTATGGATGGTAAGGCATTGCCACACTATGCTTCACCTCATACTTCTCTAAAAGAGCATTGAACAACCTATTACAAAAGTGGGAACCTCCATTGTTGATGATCACCTGAGGAGCACCAAATCATAAGAAGATGTTTCTTTTGAGGAATGTTGTGACACTTTTACCATCATTGTTAGAAAGTACAATCGTTTTCACCTGTTTTGGGATGTACTCCACATCAACCAAAATATACTTATTTTCATATGAACTGATGAATGGTCCTATCAAGTCTATACCCCAAACATCAAATAACTCAATCACCATAATGGGATTAAGTGGGACCTCATGCTTTTAGGAAACCCTACCTTCTCTCTAGCACTTGTCAAAGCTTAAGCATAGTCATGTACATCTTAGTGGATGGTTGTCCAGTAGTAACCACACTGCAATATCTTGTGTGTAGTTTGAATTCCACTATGATGCCCACCAACCAATTATGAATGACAAGCCTCTAAAATGTTCATCATCTCCACATCAGAAACACAGCGATGACTAATCCCATCTGTACAAACACGAAACAAATATGGTTTATCCCATAAAAATTTTTTCACATCAAATATAAACTTACAGTGTTTGTGAGAAGTCATATCTAGTGGCACAATATCACTGACTAAGTAGTTTGCCTAATCGTGAACCATGGTATCAAATTGTTTGATGTCGTCAATACTCTCTCATCAGGAACAAGTCATCAATCTTCACCCCATTGTCAAGCTTTGTCATAGCCTCATCCTCAAGTCTAGATAGGTGGCCAGTAACTGGATTCTCAGTCCTCATTTGTCAACTACCTCAAAATCAAATTTTTGGAGAAGAAGTACCAATCAAATCAACCTTGGTTTAGCATCCTTCTTCGCCATTATGTACCGGAATGTTGAATGATCAGTACGCACAATGATTTTGGTTCCCAAAAGATATTATCCTAACTTCTCAAAAGTAAAGACCACTATGAGTAACTCCTGCTCAGTGATAATATAGTTTTTCTATGTTGCATTGAGGGCTTTTCTAGCATAGTAAATGGGATGTAATATCTTCTCTTTAAGTTGTCACAACACCACACCAAGTGCAACTTACTTTGCATTACATGTAATCTTAAAAGGCTGAGTCTAATCTTGAGCAACTATGATAGGTGTCGATATCAACCTATGCTTCAACCCCTCGAATGCCTTTAGACATGTATTATTAAACACAAATTTAGAATCCTTATTGAGTAGCTCACACAATAGATTTTCAATCTTTGAGAAGTCCTCTATGAACCATCTATAGAATCCTGCATGTCCCAAGAAACTTCTCACACCTTTTACAGAGATAGGTGGAAGAAGCTTCTCAATGATCTCAACCTTAGTTCTATCAACCTCTATACCTTGATGGAGATTATGTGCCCCAACAAAATATCTTCTTTTACCATGAAGTGATACTTTTTGTAGTTCAACACAAGGTGACACTCTTCACAGCTTTTCAGCACGCCATGTAAATATCTCAACAATCTTCAAATGAATCTCCAACAGCACTGATGTCATCCATAAACACCTCAATGTATCCTCTACCATATCTAAGAAGATAGAGATCATGAATCTCTAGAATGTAGCCGGTGCATTAAATAATCCAAATATTATCCTTTTGAATGCGAAGGTGCCATAAAGACATGTAAAAGTTGTCTTCTCCTAGTCCTCTGGAGAAAGGAAATTTTATTGTAGCCCGAATAAACATAAAGAAAATAGAACTAGCCTTTGCCTGCCAAGAAATCTAGCATCTTGCCCATGAATGATATAGGGAAGTGATCTTTCTCTGTTATTGCATTGAGTTTGTGATAGTCTATGCGAACCCTCCATCCTATGACTGGTCTTATGGGAGTCAACTCATTTCTATCATTAGGAACCATAGTGATACCTCTCTTATTTGGGACACAATGGATTGGATTCATCTATTCACTGTCAGTAATTGGATCTATGATACACACGTCCAACCACTTAATGATCTCTTTGCATAAAACTTCCTACATTGGTGGGTTGAGACATATTTGGTGCTTAATCAGCTTATAATCTTTGACAAGCTAAATCTTGTGAGTACAGATGCAAAGTGGGATTCTAATGTTGTCTGCAATTGTCCATCCAATAGACTTTTTGAATCTTTTGAAGACTGAAATCAATGCTTCTACTTGTTCATTATTAAGATCTGCAATAACAATCACAAGAAAAGTATTGTTAATTCCAAAAACATATACCTCAAGTGGGTTGGAAGAGTCTTTGACTCCAACACCAGTTGCTCTTCAATTGATGGTCTAGTGGGTGGTGATTTGTGATTTTTCAAGTCCAACTCAAGCTTAAGTTGGTGTCTATAGAAATCTATGCTCCAAGTGTCATCACTATCTCATAATTGCCTAGGATTCCATTACTCTTAAAATTTACCAATACAGTCTCAAGAGTTTTAACGCCCAACCTTTCTTCAATTGTTACCTTTGGTTACACTTCATAAACACTTTTAATAACAAAGACAACTTTCAAATTGTTAGGTCTCTTCATGGACTGGCAAACATTGAAGACAACTTCTTCATTGTTTAATCTAAACTTGAGTTAGCCTAACTCTATGTTCATTAATGCTCACTCAGTGGCTAGGAAAGGCCTTTCGAAGATGATTGGGACGTCAAAGTCAACTTCACAATCAAGTATCACAAAGTCTGGGGGAATATGAAATTTTCATCTTTGACTAGAAAATCATAAAGTACCCCCACATGCTTCTTTACCATTCTGTCTTCCATAAAAGTTGCATTGTAGTCAATCTGGGGGATCCCAAGCTCAACTACTTGAATACTGCAAGAGGCATTAGGTTGATGTTGGCTCCTAAATAAGCATAACACCTTTGCAAAGTTGAAGACTCTGATAGTGCAAGGTATGTTCAATGCTCAGGGGTCCTTGTTTTGTTGCACTAAAGACCTTATCACAATAGCTCCACAATGATGAAGATCATGGGCAAGAGCTTGACTCACCATTCTCTTCTTTATCACTAGGTCCTTTATGGACATATCATACCCAGGCATTTGCTCTATTACATCAATAAGAAGGAGATTGCTAGATAATTACTTTAACATTGAGATGAAATTTTAGAACTTCCCCTCCTTATTATTTTTCTTAGCCTCTAAGGGAATGGTGGTGAAGGCCTAGGTATGGGCTCCAACTCCTTCAATGTCACCAAGTCGTCACTCACAACTTCCTTGGCCTTGTCATCTCTAGTCTCTGGATCCTTGATCTCTACTATCTTCTTACAAGACACATCATCAACTACCAACATTAGTGGGTCAATCGTCTACTTACAACCTCATGTAGTCACTGTCATGCACTACCCATCATTCTTAGGTTGCTTTGAAATGTACGCTTTTGGCGCTGATTCAACTATGTTAACATCTAAATGAATTATAGCTCCAATTGTTTAATATCTGCCAAACGACACTCAATCTTCTGATTAATCCCTAATATGTCAGCTTTCATCCCTTTTAAAGTCTCATCTTGTGTATATGCCTTCTTTAGCAACTTGTAAAACATTTCCTCAGTTTGCAAAATACCAACCCTAGAATCACAATTTTGTAGTGGCACATATGGTCCATTTTGATACCCATCTCTGCTAACCCAATCACCATCTTAATCATGTCCCTTATTTATGTCATAGTATCCATCTTGATTGTTGTCCTTATATGCATTATCTCTGTTATATTTCCAATCTTATTTTCTTTGGCCTTGGGCCAACAGTCCTAGTTGGACCTTTAGGTGTTGGTCCAAAAATCCTTCCGCCATCTGATTTGTTAGGAAACAAGTATCCTCCTTATAAATGGGTGCTCTTGGTGGTTTGTGACTTACTGCATTCACTCATTCCTGATTTTGCTTTGTTAGTAACCCAACATTAGTAGTAATTCGTGCTAACTCTTGTAAAACATCTTAATTTATTTTAGCTTGCTATGGATTTGTACAGAATGAGAAAGAGCTTTTTGTTGTCGCTAATTCCCTTATGCCTCACGCACGATTAGTCTTTGCCATCCGATTTAGTCATTACGCCATATATGCAAAAGTGCAATCCAAGGATAATGCTCCAGTTATGGTATCGGCTATCGCATTGCAATTATCATCTAACGTCCAATAAAAGATCTCTCATAAGAAATCATTAACAATTTCATGGCCTTGAACACTTCTCAAGTATTTGGTAAACCGCTCCCAAGTAGCACTTGTGGAATCACCCGTATTTGCTTAAAGTTGTTGATATGATCCACAAAATTTAGCTTCTTTGTCAGGAAACAAGTATCCTCCTCATAAATGGGTGCTCTTGGTGGTTTGTGACTTACTGCATTCACTTGTTCCTGATTTTGCTTTGTTAGCAACCCAACATTAGTACTAATTCATGCTAGCTCTTGTAAAACATCTTAATTTATTTTAGCTTGTTATGGCTTTGTACAGAATGAGAAAGAGCTTTTTATTATCGTTGATTCCCTTGTGCCCCATGCACGATTAGTCTTTGCCATCCAATCTAGTCATTGCGCCACATATGCAATAGTGCAATCCAAGAATGATCCTCTGGTTATGATATCGGCTATCGCGTTGCAATTATCATCTAACGCCTAATAAAAGATCTCTCGTAAGAAATCATTAACAATTTCATGGTCTTGAACACTTCTCAAGTATTTGGTAAACCGCTCCCAAGTATCACTTTTGGAATCACCCGTATTTGCTTGAAGTTGTTGATACGATCCTTAAGCTTTAGTTTATTTAACTTGGGAAAGTACCTCTCGAAAAAGGCTTTCTGCATTTTCATCCATGTAGTAATAGAGCTCTGAGGGAGCTCAAATAACTATATTGTTGCTTATCTTATGAGAGATAATATGAAGACACCGAGCCCCAAGATATCTATGGACAGACTTTGATTTTTCATCATTGTCTTACAAACAAATATAATATTGTGTAGATGGTTATGCAGATCCTCTAATGGTAAGCCCGAGAACAACCCTCTATGCTACAACATTTGTAATAACTCACTAGATATGACAAATTTAATATCTTCTGATAGAGAAAGTAGCACGATATCTCCTGTAACATCCACTGTCTTAGGATCAAGTCTGTACAGATTTCACACATTTACTACAGTGTACAAATTCCATACATTTATGACTGCTTGTTGACCTTGTGATGGTTGATTCTTTTCCACTAGTGATGATGGTGTATTTTGGTTATTCAAGTTGAGTTCATCATTTATACCATTGTTAGTATTGTCTTGAGCGATTCTTCACAACTTTCTTTGTATCTTAGGATCGAACAATGACAAGGAATTGCCTCGGCTATGATTATTGGGCATACACTACACCTATATGTTGAAAAAGAAATAAAAACAATTAAGATATGTAAAACAGGGAAATAAGGATCAACTCTCTAATTAAACCAATCTAAAAGTCATACTCCTCAATAATGGCGCCAGAATTTGATTAGCCTAAATTACACCTCCCAATTAAGGTATAACCGATCATTGTACAAATATAGAATCTAATGATGGTTGGGATTAATCCCGTGAGGAATATAATTTAGACTTGGAGTAATTAAAGTAATTTTGATGGATTAATCGACTTAATTCCAAAAAGGAGGATTTTGGAGTAAAAAATAATTATTCAAACCTAACCTAAGAACAATATCCAATGCAAGTATTACTGATTCACTGAGTAAAGTAACTAGGGTATTGTGTTCCTGATGAATTTCTGGCATGCGAAACTAGTAGATTATGTTCACCTAATTCCTTGGACCGGTGTCACGACCCAAAAATTTGTCATGATGGCACTTGCTCAATCCCACCAGAACAAGTCAGCCTTAATTCAAAAAAAAGATAATAAATATGATATGCAGAAGCATTTAAAATAAATAAACTCAAACTGTGAATTTTTATAAACTTAAATCCCATCCAAGGACTGGTTGTCACGTGTACAAGCCACTAGAAAAACAGAGGATCAAGAAAATACAAGTCCAACTGTCCTTCTTCTCAAATAGAATAAGAAAAGAAGATCGATATACCTGATCCACCACTAAGGGTTTACCTACTGGTGTAGAAACATGCACAGGTACCAACATCCGATCA
>JAOTQJ010165050.1:0-26767 GCA_025642045.1 Solanum sejunctum | reverse complement strand
ATTTCTCTGCTAAGCAAAGCCGGTCCATGGGCAAACCGACCCGCCGTATCCAGCCAACCTCGGAATATATATATATACACATAATCATACCAACGCACGAAATATCTGACCCGGGAACCGGTGAATGAGGCAAAACGGGAACGAACAGAGTCATGACAATCATATGCAAAAAAACTGATTCAAAACACTTAAAAATATACAAAATATTCATTTTGAAGTCAAATACCAATTCTTTTACGAAATGTTCCCAAAATTTCTCAAAACCATATTTAGAGGATATTTTTGAACAAACGGACTTGAAAATTTCCAATTTACTAATTCCAGTCAAACGAACACTACTTATGGGTTTAGAACTTGACAGACTAAGAAGGAGTAAATTTACCATAAACTTGGCCAAACATAAACTTATATCGTTTTTCAAACATACTTGTACATAAAAGGGACTTTTCAAACGTATAACATCAAATGTGCTTACGATTTCATGCCAAAGAAACACAAATACATGACAACAATTCAATATCCAACTATATACAAAATTCCATTCCCAATTCACCCATAACTCGAAATGCATAATTCCGTTAACAACCAATCCAATTTTTGTGTTTTATCATCATTTTAACACATATCTAACACCTTCATAACCATTAATTAACATAAACAACAACAACACTTAACATACCTTTCAAACCTTTCCTACAATCCAAACTTTCGTAGCTTGCAAACTAGGGGTTTTCTCGAAGAACCAACACCACCACGCTACTTAGGGACTTCAATATACCAAGCTTGAAGCATCAAATAATCGAAAACACAAAAAAATTGAATTATTCCCTTTTTTACTGTAGCAACCCGAGACCATTGCTTGTGGAACAAAGTTTTTTCTAATTTTTTTCTAAGTGTAGATGTATATCTTGCACAAGATATACACACATATATATAGGCACATATATATACACTTGTTCCAATCAAAAAAAGACACCCACCTTGACCCCACATCCCTTTTTATTCTTAAGGACCTAACTTAGGTAAATTGTTACATTTGGTCCCAAACATTATTAAATTGAACCAATTAAGGACGTTCGGGGTTTAAATTACGTTGCAGGTCCTAATATCTGATCATCTCGTGAATAGCACCTTGACGCTTAGAAGTAGTCTTGAATAAAAGAAGAGGAGGTGGTTAGATGAAAATTTGAGTAAGAGCTATAAACTTAAGTTGATGGAGTTGAGTTTTCTACTCTTGAGTCAATTTTCACCCATGAGTTGGAGTATTCGAGTAAGGTCCTGATGTGTATATTCCTGAGTCTAAATAGAGAATATTAAGAGTCGATGAAGAGTCAAAAGTTTGATTTATTGAGTGAGTATTGAGATGAGTCTTCAGTTTATTCGTGCCTTATTACCACCTCTACTCATCATCTAAGGATGAATGATCCCAAGGGAGGAGATAATGTAATACCCCATGAAATTACCGAAATACAACTAGAATGGAATCATGCACATGATGCATCATCCCATTATCCAATGAAATTTTGAGACCGAATTTGCGATCAACACAAAAAATGGAGTAAGATAATGATCTCGAGACCAAATTTGCGATTAGCAAGAAAAATGGAGTAGGAAAATAATCTGGACCTAATTTTAGAGCAACTTAGTCCAAAAATAATTTTTTGTAATTACATCTAGCATAGTATGAGTGCGCGTCCATGGCACGATATGCCTGGGGTGTGGATCTACACTTGGAATTTTCGTAAACTTCCTGAAAAGAACATATTCAGAGAAATTCATGAAATACACATGTCCGCACCCCAGGTACATCGCAGACATGGTATTTCTAGATCAAATTTGGGAAGGGCACTTTATTCTTTTAACTTTAAAAGGACACTTTGGTCATTCTCCAACCCTTCTTAAGTCAATAAACGAGTATAAGGGATCTTTTACATCAAGCCAAGTCCAAAGAATTTCTAGCAACCAAGTTTTCGTATGAGCCGATAGAAGGGTCAACATTAAATGACCATATCTCGTAACATATAATGAGTTAGGTGCCCTACAAATATCAAATTGAAGATTTGAATTAGCTTTCCAACGCATCCAATTTTGCATTAATCAATGTTCAGAGTAGAAAGTTATGACCATTTTAGGGAAGAAGTGTAGAGCTGTTTGAAGGTCCACATCCGGAGTGTGACACAGACAGAACGTGGACCCTTACTAGATAAGGAATGAAATGTTTTTCCTTTTATTTTGAGGGTACTCTTATCCGAAAAACCTTTAACAGTCTATTTAAGGTCCCAAAATGCACAAAACATCAGTTTTCTTAATAAAAAAACCTCTCCTTCACTCTTACACATGAACGCTCAAGAATCATCAAGAAAGTCATCAAGTTAGGATTTGCTTTCAAGATTCATCCTCAAGGTAAGTTATTCTTCATAGATTTCAATCTACCCAACCCAAATTTCTTCAACTATTCATGAATTCCTAATAGAATCTCAAATCATAACCTAGGGTTTCATTAAACAAATTTAAGAATTCCAAGAAAGGAATTCTTGATTTTTCTTTTTTCAATAATCAGGGTTCTTCGTCAATTACTCTAAAGATTCTAAGTCAAGAATTCAAGAATGTTCTTCAATTCTTCCAACAACTAATCTTTAAGGTATGTAAGGGCCTCCAAAAGTTATTCTACTACTATTTTAGTATCCTCAACTACTAGTTTCTACCCAAGATCATAATTATAAGTTGAGATCAAAGTTTTATCCATTTGTCACGATCCAAGCCTAGGGCGTAAACATGACATGACGAATGGGGAACCGGAAGGAGCCCCAAACAGGCCTCTTAACTTGTCATTACACATCATTGATCGCGGAAGCATATAAGAGACATATAAGGGAAGACATAGCGGCAATGCGTTTAGGGGGGAGCTTACATAACACTGTAAACAAGAGACAATAGTCAAGCTCATATCATAGACATCAAGAACAATAGAGTCAAGGCTCTTAACATAGATACATAATATGTCCAACAAACACCTTTAATAAATAGATAAGAGTGGAGGCCAAGACAAAGCAACCGAGCTTACCCTCATAGTAAAAATAGAACATAAAGAAGAATGTCTCAATACATTACAAGAGAATATAGACCAAGGTCTCCAAAATGGAGGACTCACCAACTAGCTTGAGTATCACCGAACTAGCTACGTGGAGGATGATGATCAACTTGGGCTCCGGTTCCTACATGGTGATATCATGTAGGAAATAGTATGGGTTAGTATGTTTGAATATACACAATATATAGGATGCAATGCAACAAGAGATAGACATATAATCTAAATGCATAGCAATAGACAATAGACAACATATAACAATATGACATGTATGTTCAATGCTAAAGTAAAACATGCTTAATAACTCATGCTCATATAATATATCATATGTGTATAATAGACCAACCTAGATTTCCAAAGTACAAATCCTTTGGTAGATTAGTGATGATGTCGTGCCATCACTTAGGTGGTGAAGTACTAACCCTTCACTCGATTGGTGATGACACCGCCCCATCACCTAGGTGGTGAAATGCTAATCCTTCACTCGGTTGATGAGTATAAACCCCCAACTTAGTTAGTGATGATGCTACCCCATCACTAGGTAGATAAGTACAAATCCTTCCCTCGGTTGATGAGTACAAACCCCCATCTAGATTATCTAGGTTCCTAGACCCCCCGTGTTGGGCATAGTCTAATGCAACACTTTATATAGGATTTATAATATATATAAGATTATTTCATAATCATAACATCAATCATATCATATCTCATGCTTTGCACCTTCAATTCCTCAAAAAACCATAACTGGACATTTTAACAAACACTTAGAGGGTGTGAAATGGTAGTATAAAATCATAAAGTTTAGAGATGAAATCATGCAAGAAAATACCATGAAAAACCATCAATCAACATATTGCAACACCCTCATACAATATATATCAAAACTCCTCATCAAATCTTACATTAGATCCAAGATTTATAACTCAAAACATAGTAAAACAATCATAGCTTTACCCAGCTTTAACATAGTTCATAGACATGTTCATAGTAAATCCATTTGTAAAATCAACTTTAAATAATGTAAATTAAGTAAAAAGAAGATTATAAAACCATGGGTGAAAGGATTCAATGGCTAAAACCCACATACCTTAGCTTTGAAGAAGCTCTTAATGATGATTGAAAATGGAGGCTTGAAGCTTGAAGGAAATCCTTAGTTTTGGATGAGCTTTTTGAGACTTGAATTTTGGAGAGAAAATATGGATAAGTGTTTAAGTGACTATTGAGAAATGTTTAGGATGATATGAGCATAAAATAAGGCTAAGTATAGATAAAAACACGTTCGAGAACACTTAGGCCCAAGATCCAAATGCCTTGGACAGAGATAGAAATAACTGGCAATAAAATACACAGGTTTGCGATGCGGACCTATCGTAGTGCAAATACTAACACATATCTGCGATAGCTGTGTGGCGCGGTGCTATCGCGGATTGATTCTGGATAAGAAAATTATGAAAATTTAAATTGCTAATCATTTGCTCTTAAATCAGGGTTAGACCCTTTCTCCCCTAATTTTGACCCCCTAAACAAGAATATGAAGTTGAATTTTTTATATCGCACACAAATTTTGAGATATATGGAATTTAAAATTTTAGACATTTCGTGGCGCATTTTCAGGCACTTTAGGGGGTCGTTTCACTATTACTAGCAAACTTCATCATAATACTGTTCATGCATATTTTCTTGATAAGGATCATGATTCTTACTTATCTTATTATTGAAGTAAGATATTGAGACAAGATTTACAACTATGGTTGAAATTATGAGAATCTTATATCTATTTCATGAAAATAGAGTTTACAATTTGAGTTAAGTATAAGAAGTATTTAAAGTTTTGTATTTGCAATATAGTTGAGTAATGCATTTATGTTTTTGAGATACTTGTAATGATACCATTTTCAGTCAAATTAAAGAGCCAAATTGAGAAAAGTTTAAGAAAAGTTAAAGTTGGCCTAAGTTCCAAAAGATTAACAAGGCATTTTGAGAAGTCTTACTCTTTAAGTTATGCACATTATAAAAGTTATTTTGGTAGTAGTATTGAGCACCTATATGAGTAAGAGTAATCATAACTTGAACTTATAAGTTACGTAGCCAACGTAGGATAGGATTGTTATAGAAGACAATTCCTTACTTACCACTCAGATGACCTAATTTTGGGATGGTTCCACTACACTAGTTTTCGTTTCTTGTCTCAGCAAAGTATGAGACAGCTCTGGCAGTATGGGCAAGACACTGTATTATCATGAAGCTCATACTGATGGTTGTTGGTTAGAGAAACTCCGCAAAAAATAAAGTTTATTATTTTATGTACTGAAATTTATTATTTCTTTATTAAAGTATTTCTTTTTATTATGTTGCATATTTAATTAAGTTGAGCTATATGCAAAGCTAAGCATTTGAGTATTATATTTTTACACATTTATTTGTGCTCATGAATGTATTAAAGTAAGTATTTCTTTTATATTAAGTTACACATTGAAACCAGTTTAAAAATATATCTTTTACTTACATGATATACTTTTGTCTATTAAGCTATCTCAAAGATTAGTTTTAAAGTGAGCATCCTATCCTTAATACTTTTTGGCCATCTTACATACCATACATTCCATACATACCATACATTCCATGTAATTATGCCTTTGGCACTGTATCATTTTATGATGCAGATTCTGGTATCCATGTTAGCAGATGTTCAGTGAGACAACCCCCATCAACATTCAATGAGGTCTCTGCATCCATAGGAGCTCGAGAGTCTTTATTTCTTTGTATTTATTTTATTTGAGGTACCCATGAGTCTACTATGGTGCCCTGTTCAGATTTAGTACTTTAGAAGCTTCATAGACTAGAAAGATATTGTTCAAGTTATTTCTTTGAAATTGTTTGAAAGATTTTGAGTTAAGTTGTATATATTACTATTGTATCTTTAAGTTCATGAATTTTGAGCCTATTCTAGCTCATTAGGTTATTAATGTCTTTCGCTGATTATGTTAGCCAGGCCAAGTAGTTCGCTTGGGATGAGAAATGATTTTCGAGTGCCGGCCGTATTCAAGGTGTAGGCTCGGGTCGTGACAAAAGTACGTGATAACTGTAGTATTCATCAACAAAATTTGTATTATATATGCTTATAAATAGTTCTTTGTAATATTTATTAAAACTGTATTATAAGTGTTAAACAAAAAATGTATTATTGTTATAGATGACAAATATTTTCTTATGTGGTACCAATAGAAGACTAGGGGTGACGACCCCCAATATTATTAAACTTTTTTTTTTTGTTAATTTTATTGTTATGAAAAATTTGAGAAAAGAAAATTGATGCATCTAAGGGTGTGTTCGGTATGGAGGATGTTAATTTTTTCATATTTGGTTAGTTGAATTTTGCAAATATTTTTTTTTAGAAAAATAAATTTTTTGTTCTTTTAAAGTGAGAAAAATAATTTTTCTAATGAACGTATGAAAAACAATTTATGCAAATATATTTCCACATTGATGATGTCTATCCCCATCTTTGAATACACATCATTTTTCCCCCTTGGAAGTCCTCATCCTCATTTCCACCATCACCATATCGACCTTCTACCTTCATTGGTCTCTCATAATACTTGCCTAAATTATAGACAAATATTTTAGGATAATAGTTTTTGTTTGTGTAGCAAATACAAAAAAAAGTAAGACGCCTATTTATTTTCTTACAAATCATTTTTTTTAAAATACTTTTTATCTAGCCAAACACATCCAAGTGATTATTAATCATATGCTCAGAGTATCACGTACTAAAGATGACTAAGATTGCAATTCATGAATATTGGATGATTGTCCAATGATAAATTATTTACACCCATAAAAACATTATACAATTAGATACTAAGAGCACCATTTTATACACACATAAAGCACTACTATTTATACATTGCGAACAATGATATTCCCTCTGTTTCATTTTATGTAGCACTTTTTTTTTTGTTTATCCTAAAAAGAATGTCACCTTACTATAACATAATTAGAAATAATTTAATTTTAAAATTTATTTTTTACCACTAATACAATAATTCCTAGATACACAAATATTTAAGAAATATTTTAGACTCCAATTTTTAAAAGTCTTTTCTTTTTTTTCTCTTAAATACCATGTCAAATCAAAAAGTGTCACATAAATTGGACCAACGGAAATACATTTTTACCATAGTTATCAATATTCTTAGTTGTTTTTTACCAGAAGAGAAACATTTGAGGAGTTTATTTTAATAAATTAATTTTATCAATTATTTTTAGATTTAATTATTATCACTTTATGTAATTATTTAATAATGTAATAATATTAAAGTAAATAGACAATTTTTATTGATTTGTTAATAAACAAGTGATAACGCCCAAATTACACCTCCAGCTAAAAGTGTAAGCGGTCGCTGCCATTATAGAACCTAACCAAGATTAGGGTCAATCCCACGGGGAATATGGTTCAAACTTAAATCAACTGATATGAATTTAAGTTATTAACCGGCTTATCTCCAGGAAAGGGGGAATAAATAGATAAAACAACAAATAATACTTATTATAAAATCAAATTGTATGCAAGTGTTGATAAATTAGTGAAAGAATGCAACTAGGAAGTTGTGTTTTCCATGAATTCATAATGTGATATAACCTCATAATTGTAACCTTTTTTGGTGTGTAACATGCATAACTACTAAGTTAAGTTCACCTAAGTTCTAGGTCCAACAAATAGATGAATATCACCACGTGACTTGGTCCATCTATGGGTGTATGCATTACTAACCCTTAATATGGTCCCGGATTTAGCAATCCCTTGGTTTTTTCAAGCTAAGTAGATAAGTGTAATCGTGTTAAATCTTTGTTATTTATTCATTTTCCCATTCATTACTCCCTAGGTTCGGCAAGTAAGAAATAAGGCGAGTTCTAACGTAGGGCTTCACTAAAGAGAAATCAAATTGAAGAGATAAATAATACATGTATGCATACTATTTAAGGATTACTAATTAATTGATTTTTCTATGATTATTCCTCATGGTTCCCAAAATTCTAGTTGTGGGTTTAGCTACACATATTCATTGTATTATGATCAGTGATAATTGATGTATGCGTAATTATGAACTTACAAAGCAAAATAGAAGAACGTAAACCCAAAAGCTTCATTTGAAGTTCATTGTCGAACACGCCTGAAACTTATGAACAAATCAAAATTGAAATACCATAATGTTACTATGAGTTATGGAATAAAGGAAGCGAGTAACGTAATAGAAAAAGACTAAAAACCTATATATAGACATAAAAAATTGAGTTTTATATGACATAAAAAATTAGTTATAAATGTAAAAGGATAACTAGATTTGGCATGTTCCACAAGTCATTTTACGAATTATACTTTGTTGCACTGTGTAAAGTTAGATTTCTTTCCACGAACCTTAATCTATGGCTCGTACTCCTAATTACAAGTCATAGTATCTTCTCATAGACTGAAATAGTATTCAGTAACATCTTCATTCATGACCCTAGATGACGAGTCATATTCTGAACCATGACTTGTATATTGTCTTTGTAGAGTATCAAGTTTGGTCAATGCACTATACGTAACAATCATGAACACTATCCACAGCTTGTGGATCAAACCATGACCCACAGATGAGATCATAAATCCTAATAATCAAAATAGGTGTACAACATTTATGAAACTCATGCCAAATCATATTTGAAATTAATGCAAACGCTCATCAAATCTACTAAAAATATGTCATAGAACACACAAACTTTTATGTTTAAAGCATCAAAAGTGTTGCATTTTGACAGCACATTAACACCATTAACTTAAAATTATTGCTTGTCCTTAAAAAATATACCCAATCTAATATAAGCAGTAATAGAAATCGCATACACATCAATCAAACGACATCTATAGTATCACAACCAACACATAATACCTATCATGCCATGAGAGGGTACCCTCGGCGTGGCCATCACTTCAAGAACTATTGCTGATTTCCTAAGAGAACCACCTGATCTAATAGTCACATCAACTCAACAATGGAAGAACAATTCAGAATACAGAGACATCACATGTAAGAAAGAAAAATCAAATGCATAACTCAGTTGTACCATATTTTGGAAATAAAATAAGTTTAGATACATCAACACTTAATAATCTCTACTCATGGCCTATGAAGCCTTTACTCAACAGTCTAGATGATACCATAATAGGGTATAGGTACCTCAAATCAAAGGAATTAAGTACTCAAGTAAAAGTAGGAGGATAGGAATGGCTCCTTCAGAATGCCCCACCAACTCTAAGATGCACTGATCAAGACTTCAATAATACGATGGCTGAAGTTCTCTGTCACCTATATTTGCATCATAAAATGATGCAGGTCCAAATGGACGTCAGTATATGGAATATACTGGTATGTAAAATAACTCAAGAAAGTAAAGCTCAACTCACTCATATCGACTCAACAACTCATTCTCAACTCAAGA
Source organism: Solanum sejunctum (assembly GCA_025642045.1). Classification (NCBI taxonomy): domain Eukaryota; kingdom Viridiplantae; phylum Streptophyta; class Magnoliopsida; order Solanales; family Solanaceae; genus Solanum; species Solanum sejunctum. Next base: position 17,196 of record JAOTQJ010165050.1, on the reverse strand, counting down.
TGCAAGTTCAAGGTAAAATATGCTTTTATAATAAACTCTATAGGAATAGACTCATTTTAAAATATCATGCTAAGTCAATGTTGCTTGGGAGTTTATCTTAACCAAAATCTATATCCCATCACCTTTAATTTGGTGATGCACAACGAAAGCAAAAAGTCATTGTTGCACCCCCCTTAACTTGCCACAGAAAAAGAGTGATCAACTCTCTTATGAATCCATAGTAGATGTCCATTTGTAGGACAAGAGTCACTAGAACTAGCTGTAACAACTATCCGGTGTTGGCAATGTAGTTTTGTGAGTTAAAGTAGATGTTTACTCGCTCCTTGCTCGGTGCTTGATACTCCTCCCAAGACTAAAACATGTTCAACTCATCAATCAACTCAATCCTAATACTCAATCATTCAACTCAAACATCAATGCTCAACTCAACTCAATTTCTATCAGCTCAATCAATCAATGCTAACAATCAAACTCGACACAAACCCATATAGTCATTTAGTTTCATGTTATGATATTGCAAGTAGGATAATCATGTTTAGTGATGTATGTGACTTAATGCGACATGCTCCTCACACTCAATCATACTCAGTTTGCTCAACTCAAAATGCTTAATTTACATCAACTCAAGTACTTATATGACGTACATAGAATTTTCATATAATCATGAAAGTTAGGGTTCATTCTATCAAGTATAAAATACATATATAATTTTCATATAAATACTCATGCAATGTAGCAATTATCTCATGAAGCATAATAAGATCTCATGATGGATATAAAGATTTCATATTAGAGTGGTAGAATTTCTCAAATCTTAATTCTTTTACAAATCTTGACTCAAGATGATGAAAGGGGCGTGTAAAGAGAGAAATTTCACACTTTAGTAAGCCTTACATACCTAGGAATAGGAGGAACAATAAATCTTCAATCAATCCTTCTACTTGAATTGAAAATCCTAGCTCCTTTTTTTCTTCTCTAGTGCTCTCAAGAACTCTCAAGTATGAAGAATGATGAGTAATTTCTTAGGGTTTTATTTTAAGAACTTATTCATGCCTAAAATGACCAGGGATTTATATAAATAAAAAATCAAATGGATAAAAATATCCCTCAATAAAGTTATCGCCTGGGTCTCTGAGACCCCATCTACTAGTATTTGATGATTTTACAAGTCGTAGAAGACCCCTCGTAAACTAGGGATCGAAAAGTTGGAGTCACTAGAAATTAGTACAAAACCTTATCTCATGAGTTGTAAATGGTTTTATGAGTCATAAACTCCTCAGGTAAACTGAATGGTCCTGAAACTTGAGTTACTGGAATTTACTACAAAACCTATTCTACGAGTCGTAAATCTCTCTACTAGTCATAACGAGTCTCGTATACTTTTTTCTACAACTTTTGTTTAGTCTTTTCACAGTATTTCCTACATTTTTACATCTAACCCAGATAGAAAGGATTAGGGGTTGTTACATTATCTCCCCTTGGGATCATTCGTCTTTGAATGAAGAGAATTCTAGGGGTTTAGGTCAAGGCATAAATCTTCCTATAGACTCTAAGAATTAACTAGCTCTCAACTCAATCATGCAATCAATTCATTAAGAAACTCAATAAGTAAAACAATCAAACTGTCAACAAATCACATTAATCTTCACTCGGACACTAGAACTCTATCTCCTATCATATTGAGAGTGAAAGGAGGACTCAAGTAATGAAAATTCATAAATTTAGATGAAAATAATTACCATCAACTCTCTTATCATTAGCAAGCAGAAATAGATAAGGGCATTTGGCCTTCATGTCCTCCTCCACCTCCTAAGAAGCCTTCTCTATGAATTGGTTCCTCCATAATACTTTAACAGATGCAATCTCTTTGGTCCTCAACTTTCAAACCTAGAAATCAAGGATTTGGACAGGACTCTCGTCATAGCCCATACTATTTTTCACCCCATTCCTCTTGATAGACAAAACCAATTGTGGATCTCCCAAACACTTCTTGAGAATAGAAACGTGAAAAAATAGATGGATGGCCTCTAATTCAGGGGATAATTCTAACTGGTATGCCACATTGCTCACTCTCTTTATGATATAATAAGGGCCAATGTACCTTGGATTTATGTTTCCCTCTCTTCCTAAATTTATCACACCCTTCATGGGTGACAGTTTTAAGTACGCCAAATCATTGACCTCGAACTCTAAATACCTTCTTCTGATATCCGTGTAGGATTTTTGTCGACTCTGTGAGTCCTCAACTTTTCTTGAATGACCTTCACCTTCGCCGTAGCTTGATGGACCAGGTCAGTTCCAATCAAATCTACTTTACCGCCTCAAACCATTCAATCTATGACCTATACCTCCCCCTATAGAGTATCTCATATAGGGCTATTTGAATGTTCGAATTGAAACTATTGTTGTAGGCAAACTCAATTAGGGATAAGTGGTCATCCCAATTACTTTTAAAGTTAATGAAGAAAACTCTTAACATATCCTCCAACTTCTGAATTGTGCATTCTGCCTAGCAATCCGTCTGTGGGTGAAAATTAGTGCTAAAATGCACCGTCGTACCCAAACCCTTTTGAAAGCATCTCCAAAATTAGGCTGTAAATTAAGCTCCTCTATTCGAGATAATGGACAAAAGGAATCCATGCATTCTAATAATCTCCCTTATGTATAACTGGTCATAATCCTATACACAATCAGTGTCTTGATTGCCAAGAAGTGAGAGGATTTTGTCATTCGATCAACTATTACCCAAATTGAATCATGATGTCTACGGGACCTTCGTAAACCTGTCAAAAAGTCCATATTAATCATCTACCATTTCTACTCTGGGATCACAAAATTCTAAGCCACTCCACATGGCCTTTGGTGTTCAACCTTGACTTGTTGTCACTTTCAACACTTTGAAATGAACTCAGCGATATCTCTCTTCATTCCACTCCACCAGTAGACTTTCCTCAAGTCATGGTACATCTTAGTTAACCATGGATGGATGGAATATGTAGAACTATAGGCCTCTTCCATGATTCTCTCTCTAACACCATCAACATTGGGAACACATAATCTACCTTGATACCTCAATACTCCATCTCCCACTTTGGTGAAAGCAATCACTTTTGTTGATGCACATCCTTCTTCAACTGTAATAAAATAGGGTCTTGATCTTGTTTCTCCTTCACCTCTACTACTACAGATCATGCCAATCCACTTTGCACAAGAACTCTTCCTTCTTCTGATTCGTCTAATTGGACTCCTAGTCGTGCCAGTCTATGAACCTCTTTGGCTAACTCTCTCTTCGCCTCTTCCACATAGGCAGTACTTCCTATGGACAGCTTGTTAAGAGCATCAGCAACTACATTATCTTTACCTAGGTGGTAGAGGATGCTCATGTTGTAGTCCTTGAGTAACTCAAGCCATCTCCTTTTCCTCAGGTTAAGCTCTTTCTGGGTGAAGACATATTGCAGGCTCTTATGGTTTGTGAATACATCAACATGTGCTCCATATAAATAGTAGTGCCATAGTTTGAGATCAAACACCACTACTGCCAATTCCAGGTCATAACTGGGATAATTTTTCTCATGCACCTTAAGCTGTTTAAAAGCATAAGCAAACCTTTCTCTTCTGCATCAGCACACATCCCAATCCTACTCTCAAAGTATCACTGTAAATCACAAACCCATCTGTCCTATTAGGCAAGATCAACACTGGTGCAATTGTTACATTGTCTTTAGATCTTAGAATATTTTCCATACTCATCAAACCATTGAATCTTGACCTTTTTCTGAGTCAATTTGGTCAACGGTGTGGATATCGAAGAAAGTCCCTCAATAAACCTCCGGTAATAGCCAGCTAATCCAAAAAAAACCTTATCGCTATCTGTGAGATTGGTCTTGGCCAGTTCTTAACTACCTCAATCTTTTGAGTGGACACTCGAATCCCATATCCAGAAATCACAGGACCTAGGAAGGCCATAGACTTGAGCCAAACCTTACACTTAGAAAACTTTGCATATAACTCATTATCTCTAAGTGTCTGCAAAGCGATTTTAGGGTGATTAGCATGCTCCTCCTCATCTCTAGAATATACTAAAATATCATCAATGAACATGATCATGAACATATCAAGATATGTCCTGAATACTTTGTTTATTAAATCCATAAAGGCTGCATGTATATTTGTCAACCCAAATGACATCACCGTGAACTCAAAGTGACCATATTGAGTTCAAAAAACCATATTTGGGATGTCACATTCTCTCATTTTCAACTGATGATAGCCTAATTTGAGGTCTGTCTTACTGAAAATGGTGGTACCCTGAAGTTGGACGAACAAATCATCAATCTTGGAGGAGGATACTTGTTCTTGATTGTCACCTTCTTTAAATGATGGTAATCAATACACATCCTAAGAAAACCATCCTTCTTTCTCATGAACAAGACTGGCACACCCAATGTAGAGATATTCAACCTTATAAATCATTTTTCTAACAAATCCCTCAACTGCTCCTTCAACTTTTTCAAATCTGCAGGGGCCATTCTATATGATAGAATAGAAATAGGCTAGGTGTTAGGAAGTACATCAATTTCAAAGTCAATCTCCCTATCAGGAGAAACTCCAGGCAGATCCTCAGGAAAAAATTCAGGAAGCACATCAGGAAACACACTCACAATTGGGACAAACTCAAGAGTAGGTGGCTCAATATCATCAGACTTAACTCGCACAAGATGGTAGATATATCCTTTAGAAATCAATTGCCAGGCCTTGAGGTAAGAATAAACTTATCCTTTATCGCAATAGAATCTCCCTTCCACTCCATAATAGGCTTATTCAGAAACTAGAACTTAACAGTCGGAGTTGCAATCAACAAGGCATAATAGCCTGAATCCAGTCCATACCAAGGATTACATCGAAAACAACCATCTCCAACTCAATAAAATCAACAAAAGTATCCCTATAATAAATGCACAGCACACAATCTTTATAGATCCTCTCAGCTCGAATGAACTCACCAACTGGAGTAGAAACACAAAATGGCTCAAGCAAACACTCAGGAAAGGTCTTCAATCTGCTAGCCGCATACAGCATCACAAAGGAACAAGTTGTACTCAGATCAAGTAAAGCATAGAAACGAAAGGTAAAGGCTCGAAGCATACCTATCACAATATCTAGTGCAACTTCTTGGTCCTGTCGATTCCCTATCATGTACATATAGTGTGATTCCTCTCCGATTAATCCTTGCTAGTAGAGCCGTGGTAGTGGCTAGGGCCTTATTGCCCAAAATTAGACATTTCCTCTGAAAATGGCTTCGCTGGCCACACTTGTAGCCACTATTCTCTCGATCTCTATATTTCCCTAGATGCATGCTTCCACATTTCCCACAAGATGGCTTCCTTTTGGAGCCAATCTTAAGACTGTGCACCCTGTACCCTAAAGTTTGGCTGACCTTGGGACCTCTGATCATACCTCTAGCTCAGGGCTAGTGCACTATCTAACGATCGTGTATAGCTAGAGAACCCCTTCTAGAAATAGGAGTTATCTCTCTTACTCTGCTTGCTTTGACTGGGCTCAGGCCCTGTTAATCGGGGCTTCTTACTCAGATGATCCTTTATGTCCTTTTCCTTATCCACTTTAATTTACTAGGCATAGACCGTTATTCTGGGAATGTCCATACACGGGATCAGCAATGCTTCCTTACACTCCCTCTTCACCTATCTACCTAACCCATACACTAATTTGCTTATCCTCGCTCTCATGTCCTGGACCATCTCTGGGGCATACCTTGATAACTAAATGAATTTCAAGTTGTACCCTTTGATAGTCATCACCTCTTATTTTAAATTCACAAACTACTTGACCTTTGCCTCTCTGAACTCTTGAGGGAAGAAGTGATCGAGGAAGACACTCTCAAACTCATCCCTAGCAGCCGACTTAGCATCTTCACCTTAACTCTCTTCCTACTGATTATACCAAACATTGGCCACGTCCTTGAGCTAATATGCAGAAAGCTCAAATCCCTAATTCTCGATCGCATACATAGTGTTCAACATTTTCCACATCTCATCAATGAAGTTTTGAGGGTCCTCCTGAACCTTGGACCCAATGAAGACAGGTGGGTTCATCCTTAGAAAATCTCTCAGTCTGGAAGCATCCATCTGCTCATGAGAGGTAGAACTAGGAGTTTGTGAGCATAGTTCCCACTTTGGGTAGCTACCAACTGTGTAAGCATGGTAATAGCTTCTCTAAGGTTAGCCTCTATAGTAGGAGCAGATAGAGCGAGAGGTGTTACAGGAACACCAGCAGTTCTGGCTGGTCGACCCCAGCCCCTCGTTTCAATTTTAGGAGACACCCCTAAAGTAAGGTTCTCAACATTGCTAGCCAACACATTTCTCTGGATTATGCATCTTCGATGCATGATCTATAATCAAATCATGCACTAGTTAGAAATGAATTTTATAGAGTTTTCAAATCTATCGTACGAACTCAGAATACCAAAGAAGTGTAACCATTCCTAATGTCCTATAGCTCCTTTCTTATGAAGTATGGTGCAAAACAAAAACATAAACAAGACTTTAATAAACATGACTTTGTAGACTCCCTAGGACTCTTAAACTCTGTGCTCTGACACCAAGTTTGTCACGCCCCGGGAGAGTACCCTCGGTGCTTTGGCACTTGAAGAACCACTGCTAATTCCCCAAGAGAACCACTTGGCATCATCATCACATCAACTCAACAAAAAAAGATGAACTTAGAATACAGAGACATTACATACAAGAAAGAAAAACAAAAATCATAACTCAACTATACCATATTTTTGAAACAAAGTAAGTTTAGATACATCATCAATAAATACTCTTTACACATGGCCTATGAATACTCTAATCAATAATCCAGATGGTGCCATGACAGGCCAAAGGCACCTCAAATCAAAGTAAATAAGTACTCAAATAAAAGTAGGAAGATAGGAAGGGCTCCTCCGGAAGGCAAGTAGGGCTCACCAACTCTAGGATGCACTAAACAACACTTCAACGATGCTCTGGATGAAGTCCTCTATCCCTTGTATTTGCATCGTAAAATGATGTTGGCCCAAATGGACATCAGTACATGGAATATACTTATATTTAAAATTGTACCAACCCCCCCAAAAGTGCCTAAAATGTGCCTTAAAATGCCCAAAATTTTAATTTTCATATATCTCAAAATTCATTTGTTATTTTAAAAATCCAAATTCATATTATTATTCAGGGGGTACGAATCAGAGGGATAAGGGTCTAACCCCAATTTTAGAGCAATCAAATCACAATTTCAAATTTTCAAAAATTTCAATTTCTAGAGATGGTCCATATAGCATTGTGATGCTCAACTGTTGCGGACATGTGTTAATTTGGCCTCAGAGATAGGTCCATATCACAGACCTGTATATTTTGCTGCCAGTGATTTCTATCTCGATCCAAGGCCCTGGGGTTTTTGGCAAGTGTTCCCAATTGTGTTTTTACCTATACATAGCCTTATCTCACCCTCATATCATCCTAAATATTTTTCAATACTCCCCAAAATACTTAGCCATATTTTCACTCCAAAATTCAATTCCCAAACCCTCATCCCAAGCTAAGGGTCCCCTTCAAGTTTCTTCTTCAAACTTCAAGTCTCCATCTCCAATCTTCACCAAGTTCATCTCTAAGCCAAGGTATGTGGGTTTCTTTCATAGGTTCCTTTCACCTATGATACCCAAGCCTTCTTTTTACTCAAAATGCATGATTTAAATTTTATTTAAAAATGAGTCTTGATCATTATGAAATTCACTGCACTCTATGTTAAAGCTATGTAAGGTGTGACGATTTTACTATGTTTTGAACTATAAATCTTGAGTCTATTGTAAGATTTGGTGAGTGGTTTTGATGTATGTTGCTTGAGGGTGTTGGAAGGTGTTGATTGATTGTTTTACAATAGATTTTCTTGCATGATTTCATCTCTAAATTATATGGTTTAATACTACCATTACACACCCTCTGAGTTTGCTCAACTCAAAATGCTTAATTTACATCAACTCAAGTACTTATATGACGTACATAAAATTTTCATATCATCATGCAATTTTAGGGTTCATGCTATCAAATATGAAATACATATTCAATTTTCATATCAATACTCATGCAATATAGCAATTATCTCACGTAGCATAATAAGAGCTCATGATGGATACAAAGATTTAGTATTAGCATAGTAGAATTTCTCAAATCTCAACTCTTTTTCAAATCTTGACTCAAGTTGATGAAAGAGGCATGTAAAGAGAGAAATTTCACACTTTAGTAAGCCTTACATACCTGAGAATAGAAGGAACAATCAATCTTCAATCAATCATTGCACTTGAATTGAAAATCCTAGCTCATCTTCTTCTCCTCTAGTGCTCCCAAGAACTCTCAAGTATGAAGAGTGAGGAATAGTGGCTTAGGGTTTTGTTTTAAGGCCTTATTCATGCCTAAAATGATAGGGATTTATTTAAATATGAAATAGAATAGACAAAAGTACCATTCAGTAAAGATGTCATCTAGGTCAACAAGACCCTGTCTATGAGCCAGTAGATATTTCTACAAGTCATAAAAGGCTCCTGATAAACTGGGTATCCAAAAGTTAGAGTCACTGGGTATTAGTAGAAAACATCATCTTACGGTCATAAAAGGTTTTACCGGTTGTAAACTCCTCATGTAAACTGAAGGATCATGAAACTTGAGTTACTTGAATGTACTGTAAAACCCATTTTACGAGTCATAAACCTCTCTTTGAGTTGTAATGGGTCTCGTATACCTTTTTCTGTAGCTTTTTCTCAATCTTTTCTCAGCATCTCCTGCACTTTTACATCCAAACCAGATAGAAAGGACTAGGGGTTGTTACAATACCCTTAATAAAATTAGTGCACAAAATTGATATTTTATTAACTAAATACATATGGATCAATAAATGATAGAATAATTTCAATAGACAAGGTCATATACACATTGACCATCACCATGACAATCCAGAATTGAGAATGTTACTCAAGTGTCCTCACAAAGAAAAAAATTCCTTTTCACACACTTTGATTTTTGCTTCCCATGCCTGCAACTAAATAATTACTCATCCCCCAAAAAATATTCAAACACTAAGTACAATATGATAGGCTTGCCCTTATATTTTATACAGTGGCTTTCAAATAGGTGAATATGGATCACAAAAGGACTTTGTAAGTTTGTAACGTAGGATTGGGGATAGGAGTGGTATATTTTGGACATATTCTCTCCTTGATAATACATTATTTGGACTCACCATACCCAACCTTGTTAATTATGACTTATTCTTCCCTTTTTCTTTGTTATCTCAAAACTCCGGGTGTGGTATTATGCCGTTGAAATTGACTAGTTCTCTTTTACTCTCATTTGTTTTTTCTTTTTGATACTCAACTCACCCTATTTATGTTTCGCTTTCTGGTGCACTACTTTATATCCCATATCCTATTGTTTTTTGTTTTTCTTTGAAGTAGTTATCATCAACTTAGACTTTTTTGTTAGTTAAAGTGCACATTATCCTATGATAAACTAGAGCCACCCTTGACAACCATTCTCAACTTAGGCATTTTGCCTAAGTCAAGATACATGATGTCCAAGAAGGGACCAGGATCAAAGTAAAGATTAACATAGATCATGGGGAAGGTGACTTGAGTAATTACAAAGAAAGGGTAATTGTAAATCAAACATTGAGATCAAGGGATTAAACATTGAATTTGGTTGGTCATTTAGGCTAAGTGGACTAATTTGAAACATGACCTATGATTCTTTCCTAACCTACTATCCTAAGGTGTCTACATAAACTAATATGGCAAGTTCTAGATTGATACATAGTATATGAATAACACAATCATCTCATACTCATATGACACTGAGTTATACTATCAATCTTGGTATCTGGTTCATGCCTTTTAGCTTAAGTTAGCTTTATCCTATCAATATTAGTAATGTCATTAAAAGTTCCATTAAGATTACTGATTATGCCCAAATTACAATTCCAATTAAGTGGTCGCTATTCAAGTATAAAATCTAACAATTGTTAGGGTCGTTCCCATGAGAAATATGCTCTAGACTTGGAATAATTAAAGTAACTTCAAGAAATTAAACAACTTATTTCCAAGCGGGGGATTTATGTTGTAAAAATTAATAACTAAAACCTATACTAAGAACAATTAGGATGAAAGTATTATGAATTTAGGGAGAGAGGATAACTAGGTATTGTGTTCCCCATGAATTGCTAATGGAGTATAACCTTATAATTGTAACTTTTTCTAGAGTGTAGCATGGACAACTGGTAAGTTATGTTTACCTAAGTCCTTGGTTAGACAAATAGTCAAATTTTACCACGTAACTTGGTTCATCTATGGGTGTCGCATTACTAACCCTTACCATGGTCTCAGTACAACCATCCTTTGGTCTGGTCAGGTTGATTAGATAAGAGTAATCACATCGAATCCTGTTATTTATCCCTTATCCCATTCATCACCCCCTTGGTTTGGCAAGTAAAAATAATACTATTTCTATCATTAGCCACCGTTAAAAAATAGTCAAATGAAGAGATACGTAATAAATGCATATACATTACTCAATTTTTACTTTGTTACTTATTTATTGTTCCCAATATACTAGTTGTGGATTTAGCTACTCATATTCATTGTAGGTTTGCATAGTTAAAATACTTAATGAAGAATTGAAGAATTGAAAATCCAAAATCATTATGTAAATAGCAATACGAATATCTGATAGTAATACAATGTGTTTCTCAAAATATCTAAGAACAACTCAATCTCAAAGAAACACCCTGTTCTTTTATAGTCTCCTTGTCCAAAAATAAATAGAAACACTATTTATAGACATAAAAATCCAAATCCTAAATAGACAATAAAAGCTACATTCAAGACCGACCATGAGACAATATATGACCCATGAACTAATCTATAGCTCATGTTTTGGGTGCAATAGATTGCCTTCCTAAAACTGGGTATCATGCATGAGACTTGATCTATGTCTCGTTGTTTGGAATATGGTTCATGATCTTGTTTGTCCTGTTGATCTCTTGAAACTCTGTATTTTGCTTCATGGACAAGACCATAGGTTGTGGAATCAACCACGAACCATCTTGTTAATCATCACCTCAACTTTAGAAAATCATCTAAACTCTATAATCAAACTACGAGCATCCACCTACAGCTCATGGATCAATCCACGACTCATAGGTGGCCTCATACCAAGTGAAACCTACAGAACTTTGGCAATCTGCCCAAAAATATCCCGAACCCTATAATCTTGTAAAAACAACACAAGCACACATCAAATATACTAAAAATTGCTGAAGAACACATAAAATTCTAAGTTTATAGTGTCAAAAGTGTTGTATTTTGGCGGCACATCAATTACTATCTAAACTATCATATAACATATCAAAACAAAATAGAGAGGTATCATTTTTCAATCCAAATCAATAAATGCCATAGATTTAAGTATAATATGCTACTATTACTACTTAAGCATCCTAAAAGTTCTTGTTCAATAGAAAATAGGTCCTCAGAGAAAGAACACAGGAAAGAAAAACCCGTGAACTAAAAAATAAAGTAGATTTGGGCCTTGGTTGATCAAGGCCCATAACTAGCCCCACCTCATCAAAGAAATTATGCATTAACCTTAATGCACTATATCAAGTACAACTTAGAGATAGAGAATACAAAATCAAACCTATGGCTCCTAAGAACCGATATCCATCTGTGTAGGCCTACTCGATGTATCTTAGGTAGCCTCCTCTGGCGGAGCAGCTGAACATGAGGGTCTAACATCTCTCATCCACTGTATCCCCTGCTCTTGTCTCAACTGGTCGTCAACCAATGATGCTCATATGGAAGTTACTAGCTCACAGTGCTCTTTCTTATGATCCTTTCTGGTTGATGTCTATGAAATCTCATTGCCAGATCATGGCCTCTTCTAAAAGACCAGTGAAGCAGTGTCATTGGAAAAGTATGGGAAGGGAAAGTAGCATTGGTGTTGGTGCTAGTGTGGATTCCCTACTCATTTGATATGTAGGATCTTCTCGCTAATCAACGTCAAATCCTTAGTTTGTATAATCCTAAAGCGCTCATCTACTCTCAATTTTGAAGGCACCTAGCTGCCCATAAATGCATCTATCTCATTGATTCGTGTGCAACTTGATAGCTCTTGGTTGTTCACTCCTAGGATTCAGATATGTCCTTGCTAACCCAAGGTGAGCTACTGCAACAACTGAGCTAACTAGGACTTCGTCTTTGTCAAGCATTGTACTAGAGTCTGTAAAGACTCAAAGGATATGTAAACCATACCCACAGGTTATAGAAAGGCAGGTACAACCTCTAATATTGTAGTAGATATGAGGCCTATCTCAGTTGTCTCTATAGTAGATGGGCCCCTTTTAGTATCAACAACCTCTATCTCCTATAGAACTCTTGGCCTCATGAATATCAGTGGAAGTATCACGACCCGAACCTAGGGGCGTAGATGTGACACAACAAATGGATAACTTGAAGGGACCCCAAATAAACCTCTTAATATATCATTACACATCCTTGATCGTGGAAGCAATAAATAATAATAAGAGACATTAAATAGTGATAAATAGGGCTAAGGGACATCTTTAATACCATAGAACATTGAAGCGAAGATCATAGCATTGAAACATCATAAGGTTGCAACAACATCTCTAATACATAGATAGGAGCGAGGGCCAAGACAATCTCTGGGCTCACCCACATAGTCATGAGTTTCAAACATAGAAACAAACAATACATAGCATAGATCAAGAGAAGTATGTCCTTAGAGTTGAGGACTCACTAAGCTTGCTTTGAAAGTCGTACTACCAATATGGAGGAGGAAAATGATCAAGTGGGACTCCGATTCCTACATCGTAACATCATGTAGGCATAGAGAATACGTTAGTACATTTGAATGTACTTATTTAGGATACACTGCATCAAAAGATAGGAAACATAGAAAAATGCAATATCATAAGCAATGGATAGCATAATAACAATATGGAAAGTATGAATAATGGTTGAAGTAAAACATGTTTATGTAGAACATATTACATGTGTAGTAATACCTCTTGATGGTTTTCACACCCTACCATCCATGGTGATTGAGGTATTCACCCTCCAATTGGTCGATAGACATCACAGCCTCCATCAGAGTGGTCAAGGTATCAATCCCTTAACTGAGTGATGGACATCACACCCTCCATAATAGTGGTCAAGGTATCAACCACTTAACATGGTTGATGAACATCACACCCTCCATCATAGTGGTCAAGTTATTAACCCCTAAAATAGTTGATGGAAATCACACCCTCCATTATAGTGGCCAAGGTATCAACCCCCTTAACTAGTTGATGGTTGTCTCTCCATAACATCCATGTGACTGAGGTATCAAACCCATCAATTAGTCGATGGTTGTCTCACCCTACCATCCATGGTGATTGAGGCATCACCTCCTCAACTAGGCATGGTCAACTTACAATACAATAAGTACTTTCATGGAAACAACTCAGATAACATTCCTTTCATCATCAAAAAGTCACTTAACTCATAAGATATGCATTAAACCCTCAATGGCTCAAGAATCCATAACCATACATTTTATCAAACACTTGGTGGGTGTGTTATGCTTGTATAAAACCATGCTATTCAAGAGTGAAATCATGTGAGAAATTCTAATGTAAATCAACCCACCAATACTTCCTGATAACCTCATATGAAAAACATTGAAAACCACTATCAAATATCAACTGAGATCATAGTTCTATAGCTTAAAACATGCATAATCATAATAGGCAAATCATCTCATGGTATATACTTAAAATGAGTAAACATGTGTTTTCAACCACACTTTTATGAAACCCTAATATTTTCTATGATCATAATCACTAATGAATAATATCCATAAGCAACCCAACTTAGCAACATGTAGTTTTCATAGAAATGGAAGGTTGGACACCATGGGTGAAAGAACGCAATGGTTGAAACCCACATACTTTAGACCTTAAGTTTCTTGAAATTGAGTTGGGAAAGAATAGAAGCTTAGAATGGAGTATTGAAATCCAAACTTGTTCTTGAGTTTCCTAGAATTTGTGGGGTCTTCGGGAAGGCTCCAGAAGGAATTTGAGAGTGTATTTAAGTTGAGAATAATGCGTTTGATCCTTTGTAATAGGGTTTAAGTCTTTTGGGGAGGTTAAGATAGCATTAGAAGTCCAAAAAGGTCATTAGAATAAATAAAATTAATGAAAATTCCATTAATGAACTGATGGAAAAATTGGCAAAGTGATGCCCCACTAAAGGCCTCATGGGTTGTGTGGCACTCCATAGATAGTGTGGAGTGCCCATGAGATGAGACTTGGTCAAAAATTGGAAGTTGGAACACTTAGAAGAATTCATGCTTCGTCACCTAAATGGGGACCTCCATGGGCCGTGTGAAGTTAGACGATCTGTGTAGAGGTCCGTGGAACCACACTTGATGAATGAAAATGTTGCCAACCCCCTTGCCAAGGGCCACGACTCGTGAGACATGCCATAAACCATGTGGATGGTCATGGCATAACACTTGACCAAAAACTCCTTCACGTTCACTAAGCGTCACTTGTACTCCTCCCCCCCACCCCCCCGACTAGCCATACGGTCAGTGGCAAGCCACACAACCTGTGCCACTGGTTGTGTCACATGACTTAGACCAAAAATGGTCTTTTCCAGCTCAAGGCAGCCTAAACGTCCCATCAAAAGCCCCACTACTTGTCAAGGTTCCCGTATGGTTTCACTGCATGGGAGGATCTCATGAAAACCGTTATAACTACTTCATCCGAACTCGAAATGAGGTGAAACCAAGTGCACTGGAAAGCTAACTCAAAGGTATTCATTTGACATGTTATGAATTATCTAGTTCTAAGTATGCTAAAAGTTACACTCATTTAAAGTGGACCCATACGTAAGCCAATGCCCAAAACTTAACTCATAGGGAAGTTTTGAACTCATCTACGTACTAAAAGTCTCCCACGACCCTAATACAATCCTCACCTGAACAAATGAGGCTAGAAACATGGATATATAAGAGCATGGAGCTACTGGGTGTCACAATATCTCCCCCTTGAGAACATTCGTCTTCGAATGTCAAAGAAACGTATACAAGAAAAGTTTTCACAAAGATTTTGGCCCAATATGGATGCAACAAATGCACAGAAACATTATTTTCAAAAAGTCTAAACATGAACATCATAAATCACCATAATCATGCCAACATAAACATGAATGCATGCAAATGACATAAGGGCCGAAACTTAAGACTTGAAATGATATAGTGGACTTAATTTTGTACCTTAGGCTTGAGTAGAGTGGAAATGGTAGGGATATCACTTTTTCATATCCGCCTCGGCATCCCATATAGCACTTTCAACTTGAAAATTCTCCCAAAGGAGCTTGATGAGCATTACATCCTTATTAAGCAACCTTCCCACCTATCCATCCAATATCTCCACCGGGACCTTCTCCTAAGCCAACTCATCCTCCATGAGACCCACGACCTCAAAGAATTGTATAGCACTTGAGTTACCAACATATCTCCTTAACCTTCTATAGGCAACTCCAATTTGTAGGCCGCCTTACCAATTCTCCTCAACTCCTTATAATGACCCTCACACCTTGGGCTTAAAGTCAACCTTATATATATATAGCCTACCTTGGTACCTAAAGATACCATCTCCCCCTTGGGAGTAAACCCCTATTCTCAACATTATCGAACCTCATTCCCAACCTCGTCAACTAGTGTACTTCCTTAACTACCCTTTTATTACTCAAGGTCCACAATTATTTTAACTACGAACAACCTATTATCCCTTAAAACTTGCAATATTACCCTTGAATAACTCACAAGCCCTTCTTCATTTTGGAAATAAATCAATATACAAACCATCGACTACCCCAGTATATCAAGGTAGGGTATAAAGCCCCTATTCATGAGATCCACAAATGTAGCCGAGGTATAGGTCAAGCAAAATACATTACTACCAATTCAAAATATTCGAATGGACACCAAGAAACTCATTAACTACCGAAATCAACTTAATAGAAAAAGTTTTAGCCTCAACATCCCCAACCCTTACGAGATGATAAATGCAAACCTCAAAGATTAATTTGGCCTAAGAGAAGAAATAAATCTACCTGTACTTACCACTTTAGAAACTTCACCCTCAACTACGGACTCCTTAGGAAATTGAAAATTAACTCTATGGGTTCTACAACCAATGGAAGATTGATATGGATGTAAACAAACCACCTTAAGGACAACATCAAATCAACTATGCCAAGTTCAACAATTAAAGAAATAGCGACTCCCGGAACTATCAAAGCATGCACATCAAATAAAAAACCTTTAATATACTAGTAGTATCATCAGACACCTCTTTCCCTCCTACTTTGAAGATCATATAATTGATTACATCTTGGAGCATCCCCTTGATCAACCTCACTACCTTTACCCTTGTTGCATTTACAAGGACAATCTATCATCTTATGACCCATCTCCCCACAACCATAACAAGCATTAGTATCCTTCAAGTATAGGCCATCATGGCATCTACCATATCTTGGGCAGTTAGCATAAGTCACCACACCACCACAACCTTTGTGACTTTGGAACTTTCCTTCAAAATGGGCCCTCTTGACCTCCTTACCCCCTCTCTTTCACACCTTTTTCCACTCCAAATATTTGGCATAAGTCATGGGATGGGATAAGTACATGTCACCTATCAACATAGCAACATAAAATTCTTCATTCACCAAATTAGATACACCTATCAATGAGCACCAGTTCTCTCTCTAGCTAAAGTACCTTAGATCTGGTATTTTCAGTAGAACATCAATGTCAAAACTCTATTAGAATGGTAGAATTACCGCTATAGGATCTTCATCAATCACCGGATCTAAACCACAATGTGCCTAAGAAGGTGGATAACAAAAAAAAACAAGCTACTATATCTGTTAGAACTCGTAAGTCCTTAATTGGTTCAATTTGGCAAAGTTTGGGACCAAATGTTAATTTTGATCTAAGTTTAATCCTTAAGAATTAAATTATTGTGGGGTCATGTGTGTGTTTAATTTTAATTGGTCTAGGTGGAACTTGG
>JAOTQJ010165031.1:16328-26768 GCA_025642045.1 Solanum sejunctum | reverse complement strand
TGTGACAAATAGTAAGGTGATAGCCTATGCTTCTAGACAACTCAAGGTGCATGGAAAGAATTATCCTACCCATGATCTTGAATTAGCCGTCGTGGTATTTACTTTGAAAATTTGGCATCATTATTTATATGGGGATCATGTTGATGTGTTAACCGATCATAAGACTCTCCAATATGTGTTCACTGAAAAAGACATTAACTTGAGGCAAAGAAGGTGGCTAAAGCTCCTTAAAGATTATGATATGAGTGTGCACTATTATCTTGGTAAGGCTAATGTTGTGGCCGATGCTTTGAGTAGGGTGTCTATGGGTAGGCTAGCTCATGCTGAGGTTGGCAGAAAAGAGGTGGCTAGGTAGGTCTATCGATTGGCTAAGATTGGGGGTTACATTTGAAGAGGTTGACGATGGTACTGTAGTGGTGGTTGATGGTTCTAAATCTTCATTAATTGATGAGGTGAAGGTGAAGCAAGATCTTGACCTTGACCCGCCTTATTAGACTTGAAGGTTTTGGTAAGAGATGGAAAGGTGGAGGTTTTCTCCCAAGGGAAAGATAGTTCCCTTAGGTTAGAGAGAAGATTCTTTATGAGGCTCATAATTCTTCCTATTTTATTCACCCTGGTTTTGCTAAGATGTATAGAGATTTGAAGGATGTGTTTTGGTGGGGAGGTATGAAGAAAGACATCCCCAAATTTGTATCCAGTTGTGTTAGTTGCCAACAAGTGAAAGTCAAACATCAATTGTCGGGCGACCTAGCCCAAGACATAGAGATTCCTACTTAGAATTTGGAGGAAATTAACATGGATTTTGTGGTTGGGTTGCCTAAAACTAGAAAGGGTTTTGATTCTATTTGGGTTGTGGTTGATATAATTATGAAGTTGGTTCATTTCCTACAGGTTAAGACTACATATATGCGAAAGATTATGCTAGGTTGTACATTCAAGAGTTGGTTAGATTGGATAGGGTTCCTTTGTCTATCATATCAGACTATGATGCTTAATTCACTTCACACTTTGGGAGGTCCTTCCAAAGATGTCTTGGTATCAAGGTTAAGCTTAGTATGACCTTTCACCCTAAAATGAATGGCCAAGCGAAAAGAACTATCCAAACTCTTGAGGATATACTTAAAGATTATGTATTGGAGTTTAGGGTAGCTGGGATGATCATCTTCCATTGATTAAGTTTGATTATAGTAATAGATATCATGTGAGTATTGGTATGACTCCTTTTGAGCCACTACAAAAAAGGGCTTAAATTGTAGGGGTTTAATAGTTGGGGTTAGCTACAACCCCCAAAATTACATTAAATAATGAGGGTTTTAGTAGCTCATGGAAAATAAAATTAAAAAGCTCAACCTCCGCCATTTGAGTAGAGAAAAATATATAAAGAAAATAGCAGAGGTTTAAAACACATAAAAATATAAGTTATTATTTTATTTTAAAATATAAAATACAACTTTATAATTTTATATTGTATATATGTATTTTTGTACTGCACTTTGTTAAACACTATATATCAAATTTTTAATTAAATACTTTACTTTCAATTTTAATATTGGGAAATCAATCACTGAACTGCCTTTTATTTTCAATATGATTAAACACTTTCCTAATTATAATCAAAGTCAAAATACTGAAACACTTTCCTAATTATCCACTGTACACGCACCACTCTTTCTATGGCGACAGTAAACTTTGTAGCTTTGTAGCTTTGGAGCTTCCTCATCGTTGTGAAATAGACAAACTTCACTCACCACTCATCGTCGTGAAAACTCACCACTGGAGCTTCTCGATCATTTCTTCATTATTTCTTAGTTCTCCATTTCTTCTCCATCGTTTCTTCACCATTTCTTAGTTCTCCATCGTTTATTGACCATTCCTTTGCCACTGGAGCTACCTCACCAGATTCGGAGTTGAAACAGTCATTTAAGGTAATATTTTTTTCACTTTTCTCACCTTTTTGGTTTTCTTCATCTCAATCTTCCAGATTCAATAATTTTGTATATATTACTGGTTGTATTCATTAAGTAAGTTTTTTTTTCTATTTGTATAAATGCATGGAGGTAGAATTAGATTAATTTGATTGTACTTTTTGTGGATGAAAATTTTGAAATCATCAAATTTGAATAAGTATTTTGTGGTATAATTAGGTTTATTTTGTTCTACTTTTGAATTAGGTTTATTTTGTTCTACTTTTCATTATTTAGCCACCGATTTTGGATTACTAACAGTCGAGCATGAGTTCTTCCAAAACTCCAGCCTTCTATATGTAGTTATTTCAAGTTTAATGTTGCTTCATTCGTTATAGTATGCTTTTTTCGTGCCTAAATTTACTTCATTTCTGTTGAGCATGATCAAATAGGTTTCTATGAACTCTTTATTTTTCCCTGATTTGAAGGAGTCAGGACTCTTCTTTTGCTAAAATTATTTCGATATGATAGTCTTGGTAATCATCTACTTCCATCTGCTGTATTATGGTTTTAACATAGAAATTTTGCACTTTCTATTTTTCAGAATGTGACTAGGTGACTTATTTTACTATTTTTATTCTTAAAACTTAGTTTCTTTTCCTAATCTGTTTAATCCTTTAAAATACTGCTAAGTATTTTAATCCTTTCTATTGTGTCGAATCTTGGTAGTTCACACTAAACTTTGTGACAACAAAAGACCGGTAATAGAACCTGATGCAGTAATGCAGATAATGAAGTAGCCAAACTTAACTGTTTTTAGTGATATGTCAATACAATTCATCTGACAATTACTCTGTTAATCTTGTTAGATGGTGTTTGTATCATGAGATATTATAATTTTCGTCCACAACATTCTTTTAATCTAAATTATGAAGCTTAGGCCTTCCTAGATATGATATATATTAACCAATAATGACTGCAATTTCTTTGCTGAGCTTCTCTTGGCGAATTTCAGTGATGAATCCATGTTAATCAAAATGAATAGGAAATAGTGTTCAGGTTAATCCAATGTGCCATATTTTTATTTTTTTTCTAATATGTCTGACTTGTTCAACTCTCTATCTCTAGTCCCTTGCAATTTTTATGTCTCCATTTATAACGAATTTTCATGCTCCATAAATTTTGTGATACTCGAGGCCTTATTGCAGTATTGTAGGTGATTTTACTTTCAGTGTCTATGTAGACTCTATGGTCAGATTCTTGATTTCCCTCTAAACATGCTATTTGCAGTTCGTCAAATATCTAACCATAAGTAAAAGATCATGTAGCATTTGGCTTGGTTAGTCACTCGTTAAGGTAGTTATAAATTGTAAAAGATATTCTTTTAAAAGGAAGCAAAGCTTATAAATAGTTTTTTTTTGTGTTAGATGGACTATGAGGCTACTGCCGGATCTATGCCCTTTTTTTTCATTCAGCCACTTCAACAATCATTTTGAGATCAGAATAGTGACATCACTATTTTCTAAGTATGAAATATAATTAAGCTTTGTCATACATGGTTACCCTTTACTGCTTTGCCTTATTAGTGTATCAGTATCAGTTTATAGTTTAATTTGTTTGTGTGGCTGTTATGGAGCGATACATAAATGATATTAAGTAATTATGTAATAGTTGAGGTTATATCATGTAATAATGTAAAATATAACTTCTTGATCATATTAAGTATCAAGACTAGACTATTTGTGAAAATTCCTTGTAAAAAAACAAATGATATTTGAGAGTGAGAGAGCAATTGTTATGGAAAACTACTTACAGAAATACATAAAAGTTTCAAGAGCACGCATATGAAGAAAAGAGGCAGTGCCCATTTGTTGGACTGTCTAAATGGATCCATTCCTAAAAGACAAAGGTTTTGTGGCCAATATACTTAATGTACTCCAACCATTTTGATCATGTTTTCTGGCTAATTCTGGATAATTTTCACCAACTATATTGCAAAATCTTGTTCTCATTTCATGCAAAATAAATCATAAGTTGATGAATGATTTTCTAGTTTTCTGTTCCCTGCCTTTAGAGATGGTTATGATATTGGAGGCCCATCCTCTGTTACAGTTTTCATAGAGGTATCTTATTTCCTTTGACCAAATAAAGAGTCCCTTTATCGTATTATTAAAAAAAAGAATCTTTATGTCTCATTACCATGCTTCTAGTTCCTCTATGGCTCTATCTTATTTTTATGTTCTCCTAGCTGATGGCATAAGGCTGTTAACAAGAACCTTTCGGGTTCTGGACTAACTTACTACAAAGGAGAAAGAACTGGCTTTGGAGGAAACATGGAAGTTTTAGTCTTTGTCCTAGCAAGTAGAAAAAATAACTAACTTGACATTTTTATCCGTCTTTCCAGTTACCCTGTTTCAATTTTCTAGCTCATGTTAGTTTGTAATATGTTAAAGGCAGTTTTGATTATGATCAGGCTTTTATTAACATATTGAAATGTGTCCAGTTGAATTGCTTGTTTCTCCTCAATGACAGTTCATAGAAATCTTCTACTGTTTCAAGTTTCTATTAGAAAAGTCATCAAATGTTGCTGATAGTGTTCTTTTTAAATGAACCGTTGATTTCATAATATTTGTTTATCACATATGATATTGTCAATCATTTTAGCATATAGAGTTATGGTGCTAATACATCACATTGACTATATTCTGTAGTAGGCTCTTTAAATAAAAACAACAAATTTAACAAGTTAATGCAGCTTATATTCTTGATTGAAAAGAAGTTAATGTTCTTTATATTCTGCAGTTAGCTACATTGAGTGGAATTTCTTGGTATGATCTATCTTCTGTGCAAATTGGTCTCATAGTAAGTATACTATTTTCTTATGAAATTGTATGTGTTTTCTTATGTCTGAGCTTTGGAATGATCTCGTGGTTGCTGCTTTTCACAAACTAGTGGCTCACTGTATGGTGCTTTAGTTAGATCTGCAACTGCTTTCCAAGTTGATTACTAGCTTGGTTAGTTTTTCTATCCAACCGCAATTGCTGTCGCATCTCAATTGTGACTCTTAGATTGAAACTACTTAATTTAACTGTAGAGAGAAGAAGGGAGTTGATTGTGTCTGTTTTGTTCTACTTTCTTGGAGCTATGGTAATAGCATTTGCTCCTGTTTATGTTATTATGGTAATTGGGCGCTTGCTGTATGGTGTAGGAATTAGAGTAGTAAGATACTGTAATATCTTTAACCTTTTCGTTCCATTTTACATTTTTACCAGGGTCTTGTATTTTCACATGTGAATTCTAATAGTGAGTTCTTTGGGCACATGAGACCTTCCAGTCCTTCCACTTGCTTATATATCCTTTGGAAGTTTTCTACCTTTACCATTTTCTTCTCCTCGGAGGTGTCTTTCCACTTCCCCTGAACTCTGACTGGTCCTTTCACATACGTGAACCTCTCACTTCTATTGTGCTCCATTCTAGAGTTGTTTCCTAAACACAGAAATGACCTCTTTTTTCTTCCTCCATTCTTTCTATTTGATTTGATGAGTAAACAGTTACATTAAATCATCAGGTCAAGTGAGGACTTACACAGTACTATTAACCTGAAAAGTATTTGAAAATCTATTTCTTTTTAGAGACTCAACATTCAAAGTGATTTCTCCATTGTTTCCTACTATTCTATGGCTGACAATGCATGTTGCTCCCATGCACATTGCTGAGATGGCTCCCCACAAGATACAAGGACAACTGATTTGTCTTAAAGAGTTCTTCATAGCTTTTTGGATGTTAGTAAGTACTACATACTTGACTGGAAATTCTGGTTGGTCTATATGACCTTTACTGTGGAGGAGAGTGAACTTTAGATCTATATTTCATGGTATTTTTATTTGTTGTACTACACTCTTTTGAATTGTGGAATGCTGAGATTTGTAGGTTGGATATACAATTGGAAGCCTTTTGATAGAAACTGTTGTTTGTTGGCAAAATATGTATGGAGTTAGTTCTTCTTTAGCAGTTATTATGGGAATTGGAATATGGCGGCTTTCTTTATCGCCCAAGTGGATTCTTATGTGTGTTATACTGAGGAAGGACGAGTTTCAGGATTTAAGAGAAAAAGCCATATGTTGCTTCTGACAGGAGCTGAAGTGTTCTTCTGAAACCCAGACTAACATATCGAATGTTTAGAAATTGCAAGTTAAGTTTAATATTGTGTTGTTTTTATATTATTTGGTTTAAAGAAAGTCTATTGTAAATTTGATGCCTTTTGTTCTTAATTTATGTAAACTTGTTCATGATTCAGTAATATTTTTGTATTTTTTGTTCCATGAAATATTTTATTGATTTAATTATGAATGTATTGGTTTAATTACTACAAAATTAGCATAAAGAGTAGTTGTAGTAATTTTATATAACCTACAACCTTTGTGAAAGTGAACACTAGAATTTCATTAAAAGTATTGTGAGGTTATGACCCCAACAAATGAAGTACTAAAAATTAAATTCTTGGGTTTTATTACCCCAACAAATAAAGTACTAAAAGTTAATTGTTGAGATTATAAAACCCAACAAAATGAAAAAAAAGTTATTTACCAAAAGTTGATCAAAGAGGCTAAAACCCTTGCTATTTGTCTGTTACAATTATTTATGGGAGTCTGTTGAAAACCGTCATTGACTAATAGCGACACACCTAACCAGGGGAGTTTTTTAAACACCCGAAACAACAAATTGTGGAGGTTCTAAACCCTCACTATTTGTAATTTTAACTCCCACGAATTAACCCCTTTTTTGTAGTGAGGCCCTTTATGGTAGAAGTTGTAGATCACCTATTGGGTGGTTTAAAGTAGGAGAGGTGGCTTTGTTGAACTCGAATTTTGTTATGGAGGCCTTAGAGAAAGTGATATTGATTAGAGAAAGGTTGAAAATAGCTCAAAGTCGTCAAAAGTTCTATGTCGATGTGAGAAGGGACCTTGAATTTAAGGTTGGTGATTCGGTCTATTTGTAGGTTTCACCCATGAAGGGTGTGGTTCATTTTGGTAAAAAAGGTAAATTGAATCCAAAATTTGTGGGTCCTTATAGGGTATTGAGGAAGATTAGTAAGGTGGCCTATGAGTAGGAGTTGCCTAGTGATATGGACTTGGTTCATCTGGTCTTCCATGTGTCTATGTTGAGGAAGTGTGTGGGTGACCCAAATGCTATTGTACAATTGGATGTTGTGGGTGTTGTTGAAGACAACTTGACTTATGAAGAGGTCCTAGTAGAAATTTTTGATGCACAAGTGAAGGGGTTGAGGAACAAGGATGTAGCTTCCGTTAAAGTCCTTTGGAGGAATCTACAAGTCGAAAGTTTTACATGGGAAGCTAAGGTAAATATGCAAAATTGATATCCCTATCTCTTCCATTCTATTCAAGCCTAATGTACTAATCTAAGTCATCTATGTTATTTCAAGTCTTAAAAGTTTTCCCTCATGTCATTTGCATACATTCATGTTTAAATTGACAAGTTCATGGTGATTTTGACACTTATATTGAGATTTTTGAAATGATGTTTAAGTGTATTGTTGCATTCTTGCGTGGGCTGAAATTATCTTGTTTACTTCTCTTATATACATTTCTTTGACATTCGGGAACGAATATTCCCAAGGGGAAGACATTGAAATGACCCCAAAAAAGAGCCCGAAAATATGCCTTGGAAGTGCCCAAATTTGTAATATCCATATATCACAAAATCTGTAAATGACATAAAAATTCAACTTCATATTAGTGACCAGGGGGTAAAATTGAGTGGGAAATGGGTCTAACAACAATTCTAGAGCAATCGTATCAAAAATAGATTTTCCAAAAATGACGATTTCCAAAATTGATTCGCGCCCTTAGCGAGACGCGGCCAGGGTCTGACCTATACATTTATTTGCCAGTTTTTGTTGTTTCGGTCCAAGGCCTTTGGATCTTGGACCTATGCCTTCCCATGCGTGAACCTATAATTAGTCATATTTCAACTCCATATCATACAAGACATTCCCTAACACCCTCTTTAGCACTTAGACAAATATTTCACCCAAATTCAAGTGTCCCCAATCTCATTTCGAATCTAAGGATTTCGTTCAAGTGTCAAGTCCCCAATCAAATCTTCATCAAGGAAATTTCCAAAGTTGAGGTATGTGGGTTTCAACCATTAGGTCCTTGCACCCATGGTGCCTAACCTTCCTTTTTACATAAATAGCATGTTTCAAGCAGATTATTTATGGGTATCTCTTACTATGAAAGTTGGCTATAAACTGTGTTGGGGTTTCATAAAATTGTGTCAATTTAAGCATGTTTTGAGCTATGAATCTATGATCCATTATGTGATTTGATGACAGGTTTTGATGTATCTTGCATGAGGGTATTACCAAGTGTTGGTGCGTGGTTTTACATTGATTTTTCTCACATGATTTCACTCTTAAATTGCATGATTTTGTATTAGCATTGCACATCCGCCAAGTATTTGATAAAATATCCGGTTATGGATTCTTGAGCAATTGAAAGTCTAATGCATAGGTTATGAGTTAAGTGACTTTATGCTGATGAAAGAAAAGTGTATATGAGCTGTTTGCTAGACAGGTATCTATGGTGTTATGAATTGACCATTCCTAGTTATGGTGGGGTAAATTACCTTAACCATTTCGATGGGGGATGGTATACCCGTTAACCAATTGAGGGGTTGATTCCTCTATCACTTTCGGTTGGGGGTGGTCATGCCCATAAACCAATTTGGGGGTTGATTTCTCAATCACTTTCATTGGGGGGTGGTCATGCCCGTTAACAAATTGAGGGGTTGGTACCTCAATCACCATGAATGGTAGGGTATCACAATCATTAACCTATTGAGGGGTTGTGTCACGACCCAGAAGACTAGGGCCTAGACATGACACGGCAAATGGGGAACCTGAAGGGACCCCAATCAAGCCTCTTAACATATCATTATGTATTCTTGGTCACGAAAGCAATTAAGTAACAATAAGAGAGTAGAAATAAGGGAACATGGGCTTAGGGACATCTTTCATATCATAAAACATCATAGAATCCAAGAGAGTCAAGGCTCATAGCATCATGACATACTTGCCGACAACACCTCTATACATAGAACTTAGCAGGGACCAAGACAAACAATGGGATCACACTCATAGTCAAAACATACAATAAAGAAAAGAGAGTTAATGCATAACATAAATCAAGAAAAGTATGTCCTCAAAGTTGAGGAGTCACTTACTTTGAGAAATTTCGCACTAGCCACGTGGAGGATGATGATGATCAAGTGGGGTTGCGGTTCCTACATGGTAACATCATCTAGGCATAGAATATGTGTTAGTACATTTACATGTACTAAGTATATAGGATGCAATGCAATAATAGATAAGCAACATAGTCAAAATGCATAATTAAGCAATAGATGATCATATAATGATATGGCGTGCATGAATGATACTTGAAGTAAATATACTTATATATGAAACATATTACATGTGTAGAAATTGACCATTATCATTGACCAAGCAGCTTAGTAGTTAGAATCTAAGGTAGACCACCCCTTAGAAGTGATTGAGGTACCAACCCCTCAATTTGTTGACGGACATAAGCACCCTCCACCGGAAGTGATTGAGGTAACAACCCTTCAATTGGTTGATGACTTACCACCCCCATTTGAGGGGATTGAGTTACCAACCCCTCAACTGGTTAATGTCTTACAACCCCCATCCAAGGTGACTGAGGTGCCAACACTTCAATTGGTTGATAGCTTACCACCCCCATCTAAAGAGATTAAGGTACCAACCCTTCAATTGGTTGATGGCTTACCGCCCCTATCCGAGATGATTAAGATACTAACCCCTTGATTGGTTGATGGCATGCAACCCCCATCCATGGCTACCGAGGTACCAACCCCTTAATTGGTTGATAGTTTACCACCCCCATCTAAGGCAATTGAGGCATCACCCCTCAATTGGATATGGTCAACTTACAACACAATATATACTTCTCATGAAATAAACACATTCATATCACCCTTTAATCATCATAAAGTCACTTAACTCATATGCCAAACATTAGGCCTTCAAAAACTCAAGGTACATTAATCGAACATTTTATCAAACACTAACTGGGTGCGCAATGCTAGTATAAAATTATGCAATTTTAGAGTGAAATTATGCAATAAAAATTAATGTAAAACCACCCACCAACACTTTGCAATACCCTTATGCAATATACATCAAAACTCTTCATCAAATCTCAAGGTAGATCTACGATTCATAGCTCAAAACATGCTTAAACAGTCACACTTTTACAATATCCCAACATAGTTCATAGTCAAATTCATAATAGAAGACCAATAAGTAAAATTAACTTAGAAACATGTAATTTAGGTAAAAAGGGATCTTGGGCACTGTGGGTGAAAGGAACCAATGGTTGAAACTCCCATACCTTAACTTTGGAGAAATACTTGATGAAGATTGAAATTGGAGATTTGAAGCTTGAGTGAAATCCTTAAGAACCGGATGAGTTTT
>JAOTQJ010165031.1:5793-16228 GCA_025642045.1 Solanum sejunctum | reverse complement strand
TTTTGGGGTAAAATATTTGTCTAAATATTTGACAGAGTATTGGGGAATGTATTTTACGATATGAAGGTAAAATATGACTTAGTAAAGGTATTTTTATGCATGGGAAGACTTAGGGCCAACACCCAAAAGTCTTGGACCGAACAAGAAAATTTTAAAAAATAATATTGGTCCGCGATGAGTTGAGTCGCGGTACCATCGCAGACAGACACTGGATAAGCAAAATCATTGATTTCCAAATTTTGATACGGTTGCTCTAAATTTTTGGTTGTACCCATTTCCCACTCAATGTTTTTCCCTGAACAAGAATATGAAGTTGTACCCATTTCACACTCTCTTCTTCTCACGTTAGCATAGGACTTTTGACCACTTTGGACTATTCCCAACCTTTCTCTAATCAACCTTACCTTCTCCATAGCCTCCATGATCAAATCAAGAATCGACAAATCCATTTTTCCTACTTTAAACCACCCAACCAGTGATCTACTATGTCTACCATAGAGGGCCTCAAAAGGAGCCATACCAATGCTAGAATGATAGATATTGTTATAAGCAAATTCAGTCAATGGAAAAGGATCATCCCAACTACCCTTAAACTCTAAAACACAAGTTCTAAGCATATCCTTAAGAGTTTGGATAGTTTTTTCGACTTGGCCACCCGTTTGAGGTTGAAAGGCTGTACTAAGCTTTAACTTAGTCCCAAGACCCCTTTGGAAGGACCTCCAAAAGTGTTAAGTGAATTGAGCACCATGATCCCATATGATAGATAAGGGCACCCCATGCAATCTCATCAACTTGTGAATGTACAATTTAGCATAGTCTTTGGCCTCATAAATAGTCTTAACCGATTGGAAATAAACGGACTTGGTCATTCTATCAACCACAACCCAAATAGAATCAAAAACCTTTCTAGTCTTAGGTAACCCAACCACAAAGTCCATGTTAATTTTCTCCCACTTCCAAGTGGGAATCTCTATGTCTTGGGTTAGGCCACCCGACCGTTGGGGTTCGACTTTGACTTGTCAGCAACTATGAAAATAGGATACCAATTTTGCAATGTCTTTCTTTATACAACCCCACCAAACCACATCCCTCAAATCTCTATACATCTTGGTAGAACCAAGGTGAATAGAATAAGAAGAATTACGGGGCTCATCCAGAATATTCTTTCTCAAATCATCAACACAAGGCATACACAACCTACCTTTATATCTAAGGGCATCATATCCTCCTTGGGAGAAAACCTCTACCTTGTCCTCTCTCACCAAGGCCTTCAATTCTAATAAGGAGGGGT
The DNA here is from genome assembly GCA_025642045.1 of Solanum sejunctum. Lineage (NCBI taxonomy): Eukaryota > Viridiplantae > Streptophyta > Magnoliopsida > Solanales > Solanaceae > Solanum > Solanum sejunctum. The sequence goes on along the minus strand of JAOTQJ010165031.1, from coordinate 14,937 downwards.
CTAGATCTTGCTTTGCTTTTACTGCATCAACCAAGGAAGACTTTGAACTATCGACAGCCACAATACTATCATTATCAACCTCTTCCAACCTAAACCCAACCTAGGAAACCGATGGATCTCTCTAGCTACCTCTTTGCCCCCATTATCATAAAGAGCTAGGCTATCCATAGACACCCTACTCAAAGCATCCGCCACAACATTAGCCTTACTTGGATAACAATGCACACTCATATCATAATTCTTAAGAAGCTCTAACGACATTCGTTGTCTCAAGTTGAGATCTTTTTGAGTGAAAACATATTGGAGACTCATATGATCAGTAAATACATCAACATGCACTCCATACAAATAAAGATGCCAAATTTTCAAAGTAAATACCACAGTGGCCAATTCAAGATCATGAGTAGGATAATTCTTTTCATGCACTTTGAGTTGTCTAGAAGTATACTATATTACCTTAACACTTTGTATAAAAACACAGCGCAAACTAATTATTGAGGCATCATGATACACAACAAACCCTTCCAACCCTTCTGACAGAGACAAAATAGGAGCAGACACAAGCTTATCTTTCAAGGTTTTGGAAACTCTTTTCACACTCATTAGTCCACATAAGCTTAGCCTTCTTTTGAGTCAACTTATTCATTAGAGAAGCAATGGAAGAGAACCCATTCACAAACCTTCGGTAGTAACCCGCTAAGCCCAAGAAGCATCTAATATTCGATGTGGTCAAAGATCTAGGTAAATTTTTAATCACTTTTGTCCTTTTAGGATACATTTGAATACAATCACCCAACACCACATGAACTAGAAAGGCAACCTCTTTCAACCAAAACTCATACTTCTCATATTTAGCATACAACTTCTCTTCCCTCAATTTTGCAATATTACCCTCAAATGACCCACATGGTCCAACTCACAATGAGAGTAATTCAAGATATCAATGAAAACCACATCAAACAAATCAAGGTAGGGTTTAAGGACTCTATTCATAAGATCCATGAAGATAACTGGTGCATTGGTCAACCCAAAAGAAATAACCACAAATTCATAATGCCCACATGTAGTCTAGAAGGCCATCTTGGGAATGTCACACTCCCTCACCTTTATTTTATGATACTCAGATGGAAGATCAATCTTTGAGAAGTGACTAGCCCCTTGAAGTTGGTCAAACAAATCATCAATCCTTGGGAGAGTGTACTTATTCTTGATAGTAACCCTATTAAGTTGCTGGTAGTCAATATACATTCTAAGGGATCCATCCTTCTTCTTCAAAAGCAACACCGGTGTACCCTAAGGCAATTGTCTAGGCCTAATAAAACCTTTCTCCAACAAGTCCCTTAATTTCTCCTTCAACTCTTTTAATTCCATCGGGGCTAATATGGTAACAAAGGATAAGAAAGGGTTGAGTATCAGGAAGGAGGTCTATACCAAATTCTATTTCCCTTTCAGGAGAAACACCGAGAAGGTCATTAGAAAAGACATCACGAAACTCATTTACCACCGGGACCGAATTTATAAAAAGGACTTTGGACTCAATATCTCTAACCCTCACAAGATGATAGAGACACCCTTAGAGATCAACCTTTGGGCTTTAATGCAAGAGATAAACCTACCCTTAACCACCACATCATGACTCCCCCACTCAAGGATGGGTTCATTTGGGAATTGAAATTTGACCCTATGGGTTCTACAATCAATAGAGGCATAATATTCATGCAACCAATCCATCTCAAGAATGATATCAAAATCAACCATATCCAACTAAATAAGATTACAAAGTAATATTTTATGAAAGATGCAAATGGGACGATTTTTATAAACCTTTCTAGTAATAATAGATGCACCAATAGTGGTAGACACCTTATAATACTAACATAACAATTCGGGCTCAACATGAAACATTTTGGCAATAAAAGGAGTAACAAAAGAAAGAGTGGCACCCTGGTCTATCAATGCATACATATCAAAATCAAAGACTTTTAACATACCGGTGATGACATTGGGCACCTCATCAACCCCTTGCCTCCCATGAAGAGCATAAGATAAATTATGCATAGGGGTACCACATTGTTGGCATCCTTTACCCAAAGGTATCGTATTAGCACATCGGCCTTGAGGAGGGACATCTTTATCTTTGTTGAGATTCTGTGGACAATTAATCATCTTGTGGCCTACTTCCCCAGAACAAAAAAAAAAAGCAATAGTATCCCTCAAGCATGGGTCACCATGAACCCTGCCATACTTTGGACACATGAGTCTAGGCATCACACCACCACCCTATGGATGCCTTAGGTAGTCATTGGCAAATCTCCGAGCATGAGAAGATCCTTCACCTTGGTGAAATCGGCCACACTTTTGACTTTGGAACTTACCATCAAAATTGTAATGACCCCCAAAAGTGCCCAAAAACGTGTCACAGAATGCACATAATTTTAATTTTCATATATCTCAAAATTCATTTGTTATTTCAAAAATCTGACTTCTTGTTCTTGATTAGGGAGTCAAAATTGTAGAGAAAAGGGTCTAACCCTGATTTTGGAGCAACCAAATTGAATTATGAATTTTTCAAGAAAGCTGAAAATAGTGTTTAAGGCACACCACTTCAGTGACGTGCCAGTGTATATTTCTGAGTCTGTTTATTTTTTGTGCTCGGTCCAAGACTTTTAAGTCTTGGGCCTAAATGTTCCTATATGTGTTTTAACCTATACTTAGCCAAATGTTACCCTCATTCTACCTTAAACATTTCCCAATACTCACTCAAACACACAGTCATATTTTCACTCCCCAAACTCAACTCCCAAACCCTCATCCTAAGCTAAGGTTCTCTTTCAAGGTTCTTCTTCAAGCTTCACCAAGTTCATCTCTAAGCTAAGGTATATGGGTTTCTTTTATGGGTTCCTTTTAGCCATGCTACCCAAGCCTCTATTTATATAAATTATATGATTTAAAATTGATTTACAAATGGGTCTTGCATATTTTGAAATTTGCTACACACAATGTTAAAGCTATGTAAAGTTGTGACTGTTTTGCCATGTTTTGAGCTATAAATCTTTGATCTATTGTAAGATTTGAGAAAGGATTTTGATATATATATATCATGAGGGTGTTGCAAGGTGTTGATTGACAGTTTAAGAATGCGTTTTCTTGCATGATTTTATCTCTAATTTGTATGGTTTTATACTACCACTTCACACCCTCTAGGTGTTTGATCTGGATGTGGTTTCTTAAGGAGTTGAAGGTCCAAAGCATGAGATAAGATATGAATAACTATTTGATGATAAAATGAACTTATGAATATGATATACTCTATATGAAGTGTTGCATTAGACCATACTCGTTTCGGGGGGACAAGAACTCGGGTAACCATGTAGGGGGTTTATACTCATCAACCATGCGAGGGGTTTATACTTTGTCACCATGTTGATAAGGTTTGATTATCATCACCCATATGAGAGGTTTATAGCATACAACCACCAAGGGGTTTATACCTTGAATAGCTAGCGTGGTCTCTTCTTCACATATAATATCCTATATGAGCATGATTTACTTAAGCATATTTACTTAAGCATAGAACATACATGTCATATTGTCATATTATGTCTATTTCTTAATATTATACATTTTGACTATAATGCCTACTTACTGTTGAATTGCATACTACATACTTAGTACATTCAAATGTACTAACGCATACTCTATGTCTATATGATGTCACCATGTAGGAATTGGTGCCCAAGTTGATCATCCTTCTCCACGTGGCTAGTTTGGTGGTATTCAAGCTAGTTGGTGAGTCCTACACTTCTGGGACCTTAGTCTATGCTCTCATGATATGTATTGAGACACACTTTTGATGTTAGATTTCACTATGAGGGTGAGCCTGGTGGCTTTGTCTTACCCCCACTATTATCTATGTAGTAGAAGTGGTTGTTGGACATGTTATGTATCTATGATATTATCTTAATTCTTGCCTTTTGACCATGATATTGTGCATGCCTTTCCCATAGCCCCCATTTGCCCATTCTTTTATCTTAGATACTTGATTTATTGCTTCCACAATAAAGGATGTGTAATGATGCTTTATGAGGCTTGCTTGGGGTCCCTTTCGGGTTCAACTTGCACCGTATCATGTATAGAGATGATGCCATGGGACCAACTCCTCAATTGGTTGATGGCTTACCACCCTCATTTGAGATGATTGAGATACCAACCCCTCAATTGGTTGATGGATTACCACTACCATCCAAGGCGACTGAGGTACCAACCCCTCAATTGGATGATGGCTTACCACCCTCATCCAACGCGATTAAGGTACCAACCCCTCAATTGGTTGATCGCTTACCACCCTCATCCGATATGATTGAGGTACTAACCCCTTAATTGGTTGATGGTTACCACCCACATCCAAGGTGACAAAGGTATTAACCCTCTATTAGTTGATGGCTTACCACTCCCATCCAATGCGATTGAGGTGTCACCGCTCAATTGGCTATGGTCAACTTACAATACAATAGATACTTCTCATGAAATCAATACATTCATATCACCCTTTCGTCAACATAAGGTCACTTAACTCATGTGCCATAAATTAGGCCTTTAATAACTCAAGATACATTAACTAGATATTTTATTAGGCACTTGGTGGATGTGCAATGCTAGTGTAGAACCATGGAATACAAGAGCGAAACCATGCAAGAAAAATTAATGTAAAACCACCTACCAACATATGGTAATACCCTCCTACAACAAACATCAAAACCCTTCATCAAATCTCAAGATAAATCTAAAATTCATAGCTTAAAACATGCTTAAATAGTCACACTTTTATAAAACCCCAACATAGTTCATAGACAAATTCATAATAGAAGACCCATAAGTAAAATCAACTTAGAAATATGTAATTTAGGTATAAAGGGATCTAGGGTACCATGGGTGAAAAGACCCAATGGTTGAAACCAACATACCTTAACATTGGAGAATTACTTGATGAAGATTGAAAATGGAGACTTTAATCTTAAGTGAAATCCTTAAGATCTGTATGACTTTTCAGACTTGAATTTTAGGGTAAAATATTTGCCTAAGTGGTTGAAAGAGTATTGGAGAATATCTTGTGTGATATGAAGGTAAAATATGGCTAAGTATAGGTATTTTCATGCATGAGAAGACTTAGGCCCATGACCCAAAAGCCTTGGACTAAAAAATAAGACTATGCAACACTGGTCCGTGATGGAGTCACGTCGCAGCACCATCATGGAAAAGCACTGGATAAGCAAAATTATAGTTTTTAGCATTTTGATATGGTTGCTCTAAAATCGGTACTAGACCCACTTCTCTCTTAATTTTGCCCCATGAAAAAGAAGATGAAGTTGGATTTATGATATCATAATGGATTTGAGATATATGGAAATTATAATATCGGGAAATTTTGGGTCATTTCAAGTTGATTCCTCGATCACTTTCAAAGGATGGTCGACCTTGAATTCCAAGTACTAAGTTTGTTTGGTCTATGATGATGGTCTCTTCCTACACATATAATACGTTCTATATAATCATGTTTTACTTCAAACATCATTCATACATGTCATATTATTACTATGCTTATCTATTACCTATACTTATGCATTTTGATGATGTTGTTTATCTCTTGTTGCATTATATCCTACATACTTAGTACATTCAGACATACTAAAGCATACTCTATGCCTACATGATTTTTTCATGTAGGGATCAGAGCTCCACTTGATCATCTTCCTCCTCCACATGGATAGTACTATCTTTGAAGCAAGTTTGGTTAGTCTTCAACTTCGAGGATGCTATATTTTGATCATAAGTTATGCTAAGGCTCTCTTTCCTTTATTGTATGCTTTTGACTATGAGGGTGAGCCTAGATAGTTGTCTTAGCCCTCGCTCAATTCTATGTCTAGAGGTATTGTTGGACAAGTTATGTAATGATGCTTTGAGCTTTGACTCTCTTGATGCTTGTTTGTTTTTAAGTTATGAAAGACTCCCTTAGCCCACTGATCCTTATTTTATGTTCTCTTTTTGTTGTCTAATTACTTCTGGGACCAAGAATGTGTAATGATATGCTAAGAGACTTGTTTGGGGTCCCTTCGGGTTCCCCATTCACCATGTCACATCTACGTCCTAGGTCCTGGTCATGACAACTACATCAATAACAAAACCTTTTTTCTACTTCTCTAATTTTGATAATTAGATGATAATGAGGGGTCATATGATTGATGTAATGGGGATCAAATGTATACTATTTAATAATTTGGTAATGGACTTGATTAACTTGATAAATCAATTTCTGGGAAGCCAATGTTTTAGGAGTTCAGTTTTTTCTCTTTAAGTGCTACATGACCAGTACTTGAATCAATTAGTTAGGCAATGGGAAGTTAGATTTTGAAATTCTTTTTAGAGGACGTCTAGTTAAAGGATCTTGATCATTTTAAATCCAATTTGGTATAGTTTGAGGTTAGTTGAATTAACGGGAGTATAAAGTTGATTTATTGAAAGAGGTCTTTGTACTGTGAATTCGAGGTAAGTGAGACTTTATGCTTTAGTGCTTGCTTTTCTAACATATTTTGAACGATTTATTTTCTTGGCCTGGTGCATGTGTTGGGATAAGCGTATAATTGGCAAAACTACTATCCTTTGATCAGCCCTACACATGCTATTTTGTGAAGAATATCAAATATTTTTATGAGCTATATGTGGTGTGATGTTGGATATCTTTCTTTATTATGGTAATATGGTTAATAGGAGTATACATTATTGTCATAGTATGCTAGGGGTATATCTATACTTTCGTAATATGTTAAGGGCTTCTTATATGCTGCCATTGTATACTTCTATAGCACTATAAATGATGTCATAGACTTGTTAGGGTGATATCTTGGTCTTCTTCAGTGTCATATATAAGAATTTTTGTTTGTGGATTGAATTAAGACATGTAGTGACCTTTTTGAATATTTGTTTGAACTTACTAAGCTTTTCATTATGAGGTATATTCTTATGCATATTATTTACATATATTTGTTATGCAGATGTATTTTTTAACTCTTGATCTAGGGGTACTAAAGTAGCAAGTAGAGGATCTTACTGGAATATATTTATATATAACTCAATCCTTACTTGCATATCAATGTAGATACCATTGCAGAGGGTGAGACTTATGGCTGACAAGTTCATTCCCATGGACCCTGTTGCTATGGTAGGCCTTCTTAGTATTCGTGGAGGCAACTATTTCAGCTCTGTCTATTATATCTTATGCTTTTCTTCTTGTGGTCTATATTCCAAACAATTAATCTTTTGTCACTCTATTAGATGGTCCATGATCTTGTTGCGGGATATGGGCTAGAGATATTTTGTTAAGTGACTTGTTACTTGATATAAGATTTTGGTTTGGTGTTGTTCTATTTTATGACTAGTGATGAGGTTTTGCGTTACACATATTGTATCTCTGTGCTTTGATAATTTGGATGCATGTATGGATATTTCGTTCTCCCGATAGATGGTACTGGTAGGTGCCAATCACATCTAGAGAGTATTTTGGAATGTAACAAAGTTGGTATTAGAGCCTAAGCTTTAAGTCCTAGGTATGGAGTAGTGTTTGGTATAGTCTTTTTCATGGGCATGTTGGCGCCTATACTTATGACATTAAAGCTACTAAACATTTAGGATACATTCTCTTTTTCATTCCTTATTCGTGTTTTAGGTTGAATCAAGTGAAAGTTTTGAATATTTTTGACATAAAGATAAAAAGCATGGCTCATCCTCTATTGTTAGATTCAATCTACCTTTTGGACATGGAATGGGACATGGTACTACCTCTGGTGATAATAAGGATAGGTCTCATCCTACTAGGGCACCTGTTTCTCCTCAACAAGGAGTTTGGAATGAGGGACAACCTCAAGTTGTTACACTAGAGTAACTGCAAGAACAGGTTGTTCGGGATGCTCCACAAATGGTGCTAGCTATTGCATCTAGTGTTTCTTCACCTACAGATATTATGATGAGATTGTTGAATGAGTTAGAGGCATTATTTCCTATTCAAGGGTAAATTCCATCTCCTTAGACTACTACGCAAATGTAGGAATAGGTTCAGTTGAATGTTGATGCGAATCAAACATCAAATTTGTCCCCTCAAAAAGCTAGTCATCCAGTTGAAACTTTAAAGTAACCTAAAGATCTTAAGAATTTCATAGACCTTAAGACACTAGAGTTTGATGTGACACCAACTTCTTTTGAGCCTCAGAATTTCATTGTTTGGTGTGAAAGATACTTACTACGTTAGTGTTATGTTCTCAAGATCTCCAGAGGCATGGTAGACTTCTATTCTGAGAGGTAGACAAGAAGAGTCGCTGCCTATCACCTCGTCAAAGTTTTAGTAATGTTTAATGATAAGTTAATTCCATTGAGCAAATAAGGCGACATGAGATGTCAGTTTGATGCTTTACATCTAGAAAATATTATAGTTACAATGTATGATGCCAAGTTCACTAAATTATCCATGTATGTCCCATTTTTGATTGAATATCGAAGGCAAAAAGTGAGAATATTTGTAGATGGACTAGAGCATTGTTATCATGAACCTGTGAGTAGAGATGTGCAAAATGGTAAATATTCAAATGTGGTTGACATTGCTCTTCATTGTGAGTCCTATTAGGAAATAGAGAAAACCAAGTGATAAAGGAAAAAAGCACATAATATAGGTGTATTTAATGGTAGTCCATCCGGAGGAAAGAGTGGATTTCATCTTGGGCAGTCTAGTCTTACTCAGTCAGAGTCAGTGGTCCAATCTTGTAAAAGTGGTTATCCAACTAGGCAGGGTCAACAACAGATGCAGTAGAAGGGTGATAATTCTTTTGAGTTTGGATGACATCCAAGGTGTTCTAATTATGATAGGAATCATAGTGGTCACCACATTGTTATTTATGGTCCTTGTTTTACCTTTGGTTAAAGAGGCCAAATTGCTAAATTTTATCTAGGAGATTCTAGTACTAGTCAAGCTACTACACAGGTGCATCGGAATGTGGTAGATACTTTGCCTCAGATTCTATCCACTAAGGCCGTTTCACAAGGTACTCATGGGTAAGGTCGACAAGGTGCACAGGTATTTTAGGGAGTAGGTAGACCACT
>JAOTQJ010165020.1:0-26770 GCA_025642045.1 Solanum sejunctum | reverse complement strand
AGCAATCTATGCACCTCCCTAGCCATCTCCCTATCACTACCATCCACATGAGCCAGGCTACCCATAGACACCAGACTGAAAGCATCTGCCATAACATTTGCCTTACCCGGATGGTAATGCACACTCATGTCATAGTCCTTAAGAAGTTCTAGCCATCTTCTTTGTCTCAAGTTGAGATCTTTTTGTGTGAAGACATATTAGAGGCTCTTATGATCGGTGAAGACATCAACATTCACTCAATACAATAATGACGCCATATCTTCAATGCAAACACAACGGTGGCTAATTGTAGATCATGGGTAGGGTAATTCATTTCATGCACTTTGGGATGCCTAGAAGTGTAGGCTATGACCTTCCCATTTTGCACTATCGCACAACCTAAACAAACTCAAGATTCATCACAATACATAACAAAACCCTTAAGAATATCTGGTAGCAACAATATAGGAGCGGACATAAGGCTATCCTTCAATGTTTGGAAGCTTCTCTCACATTCATCGGTCCACCTAAACTTAACCTTGTTTTGAGTCAATTTGGTTAAGAAGAAGCAATGGGGGAGAACCCATTGACAAACCTTCTATAATAACCCGCAAGGCCCAAAAAGCTCCTAATATCCGACGGGGTCAATGGTCTAGACAAATTCCTAATCACATCAATTTTCTTAGGGTCCACTTTTATACTATCCCCCAACACCACATAACCCAAGAATACAACCTCCTTCAACCAAAATTCAAACTTATCACATTTAGCATATAATTTCTCCTCTCTCAATCTTTGCAACACAACCCTCAGATGACCCATATGCTCCTCCCTACTATGCGAATAGATCAATATGTCATCAATGAAGACCATAACAAAGGAATCAAGGTGAGGTTTGAATACCCTATTCATTAGGTCTATGAAGATGGCCGGCACATTAGTTAACACAAATAACACCACAAAAACTCATAATGTCCATATTTAGTCCAAAAGGCCGTATTGGGAATATTATACTCCCTCACCCTCACTTGATGGTACCCAGACCAAAGACCAATCTTAGAGAAGAAGCTAGCCCCTTGCAATTGGTCAAACAAGTCATCAATTCTCGGAAGAGGATATGTATTCTTTATAGTGATCCTGTTGAGTTGCCGGTAGTCAATGCATATTCTAAGTGAACCATCCTTCTTTTTCACAAATACGGTGATTGACTAGGTCTAATAAATTCCTTTTCCAACAAATCTTTCAATTGCTCTTTTCACTCCTTCAACTCTGCAGGGCCATACCATAAGGGCAAACGGAGATAGGCTAAGTATAGGAAAGGAGATCTATACTAAAACCTATCTCCCTTTTGGGAAGGACACTGGAAGGTCATTTGAATACATCAAGAAACTTATTTACTATGGGAACTGACTCAATGAAAGTGACTATGGACTCCACATCCTTAACTCTCACAAGAGGATACAAACACCCCTTAAAAATCAACTTATGGGCTTTAATGCATGAAATAAATCTACCTTTGACCATCACATCTTGACTTTTCCACTCGAGGATGGGTTCACTAGGAAATTAAAACTTGACTGTACGGGTTCTACAATCAATAGAAGCATAGTAAGCATGCAACCAATCCATCCCAAGAATGACATCAAAGTAACAACTTATGCAAGATGCAAATAGGACAATTTCTATACACTTTCCTTGCAATAATTGAGATACCGATAAGAGTGACACTTTATATGATTCGTGCAATAACTTGAGGACAACATGAAACTTTTTTCACAACAAAAAGGGTAACAAAGTAAAAGGTGGCACCCGGATCAATCAAAGTATACACATCAAAGTCAAAGATTTTCAACATACTGGTAACAGTATAGGGGACCTCACCAATAACTTGCCTTCCATGTAAAGCATAGAATCGATTGTGCCTTGGGGAACTACCTTTAGGAACACCTCTACCCAGCGGAACTGCATTTCTACCTTGGCCCTTGCCACAGTTTCTTGGACAATTAACCCTTTTGGGACTAAGATCCCCATAATCAAAGCATGTATTAGAACCCTACAAACACAGGCACCTATGACTCTTCCCATATGTAGGGGGCACATCAATGAGAGCCACACCACCAACACCTTGAGGCCTAGGGAATTCATTGGCAAATCCCCTATTTATAGCAATGAAGAGGCCCTTGGCCTTGATGAAGCTGGCCACCCCTATGGAACTTACCCCATGATGGGCTCTCTTAGCCTCATGGACCCTCCACTTTCTCATCTTTTCTTCCTCCATTTGCTTGGCAAAAGTCATCAACCGAGACAAGTCCATGTCACCAATAAGAAAGGTGGACCAACATTACTCACTCACCAAGTCGGAGACCCCCATCACAAATTTATTCATCCTCGATCTAAGATTGGCCACCAAGTGAGGAACATACTTGGAAAGTTGATTAAATTTGATGGCATACTCTCTCACACTCATAGTACCTGTTTCAAGTTCATAAACTCTACCACTTTATCCTCCCTCAGTTCAAAAGGGAAAAATCGATTAAGGAAGGCAGAGTTGAACTCATCCCAAAGCACCACATTACCAACCCCTGTCTTACCCTTCTATTGCTCATACCAAATTTGGGCTACCCCTTTGTGTTGTATGCTACCAACACCACCTATTCGTTTGGCCCAACACCTATGTTATTCAAGATTTTGTAGACCTCATCAATGAACTCTTGTGGATCTTCATCCACCTTTGACCCATAGAAAACTGGAGCATTCATTCTTATGAAGTATCTTACCCTAGATCCCAGTGTAGTAGCCTGAGGAGCTTGGTCCCCTTGTTGGACTTGGTTGGCTACCACTTGGGCAAGCGTAGTAAGAGCATCCTAGAGCTCACCATTATTAGGTTGCTTCTTGAGAGTTTAGGCCCGCCATCCTCTAGTGTTTGACATGATCTAGCACAGCAAAGAACAATCTTTAGGAGGAAGACTCACCACAACTCTATAGCACAACTTAGAACATGAAGAAGGGAAATATTTCCAAAAATGCCTCATAGCCTCCTATTCATAGTTATAGCACACTTTGCAACCATGAATAGGACTTTAATCGACCCGGTGTGTTGGATTCCGAGGATCTATCAACCTAGTGCTTTGATACAAAGTTTGTCATGACCCAAGCCTAGGGCATAGACATGACACGATGAATGAAGAACCCAAAGGAACCCTAATCAAGACTCTCAACTTATCATTACACATCCTTGGTCATGGAAGCATTTAACACATAAAAAAGCATAAGGGCCATGATAAGGAGTCATAGCTCATATCATAATTACACAACTTGTCCAACAACATCTTTAAATACGTAGATAGAGCGAGGGCCAAGATAAAGTAAATGGGATCACTCTCATATTCAAAATAAAATATAAGAAAGTGTCTCAATACATAGATAATAAAAATTATAGACTAAGGTCTCCAAAATAGAGGACTCACTGATAAGCTTGGGATAACATCGACTAGCCACGTGGAGGGGGAGGATGATTAACTTGAGCACTAGTTCCTACATGGTGATATAATGTAGGCAAGAATATGCATTAATAGTTTGAATATACTAAGTATATAAAATGCAATGCAACAAGAGATAAGCTTCATAACTAACATGCATAATAATAGACAATATGCATGATATACCAACATGATATGTAGGATCAATGCATAAGTAAAACATGCCTAAGTAACCTATGCTCATATAGGATATCATATATATATAAGAGACCAAACTAAATTTCGAAAGTACGAACCCCTTGGTAGGTTAGTGATGTTGCCAGCCCATCACTTAGGTGAATGAGTGCTAACCCTCATCTAGGTTAGAGAAAATGCTGGCCCATCACCATGGTGGAGAATTACAAACCCTTCCCTAGTTTGAAGGGTACAAAACCCCATATTAGTTAGTGATGAAGTCGCCCCATCACCAGGTGGAGAAGTAAAAACCCTTCACTAGGTTATCCGGGTGCTCAAACCCCTCAGATTAGGCATGGTTGATTCTACACATTATATAGGATTCATCATATGCTCTAGCGCAACACTTCATAAAAGAATAATCATATACATAAGCATATTTCATCATCATTACATCATTCATATCATATCCCATGCTTTGAACCTTCATTTCCTCAAGCAACCATAATCGGATATTTTATCGAGCACCTTGGCGATATGTAGTGGGGGTTAAACATCAGGCAATTTGGAGATGAAATCATGCAAGAAAATCTAAAGTAAAACCATTAATCAACACCTTGCAACACCCCCCATGACATTCACATCAAAATCCCTCATCAAAACCAACATTAGATCCAACATTTAGAGCTCAAAACATGCTAAAACAACCATATTTTCATGAAATAAAATCACTGTGCAGTAAATTTCTCAATATACAAGACCCACATATAAAATCAACTTTATATCATACAATATTAGCAAAAAGGAGGCTTAGGCACCATGGCTGGAAGGATCCAATAGTTCAACACCACATACCTTTGCTTTGGGGAAGTTATTGGAGAAGTTTGAAAATGAAAGCTTGAAGGTTGAAGAGAATCCTTAGATCCGGATGAGGGTTTTAAGTCTTAAATTTTGGAATGAAAATATAGATATGTTTTGGGGAGTATTGGAAAATGTTTATGATGATATAAGGGTAAAATTTGGCTAAATATTTATAAAAATACATTTGGGAAAATTAGGCCCGACACTTAAAATAATTGGACCGCATAGGAAAGCACTACCAGGGAAAATACACCTCTCCACGTCCCAAAGAGGATGCGGAGGAGAAATTACACATGAGTGCGCCCCCTGACGCCAGGGGCACGTATTGCTCTCTTGAAATTGCCATAAAAAAATTATAATTGCTAATGTTTTGCTCTTAAATCGAGGTTAGATATTTTTTCACCTAATTTTGACCCCCTGAAGACAAATATGAAGTCGGATTTTAAAAATAACAAATGGATTTTGAGATATATGGAAGTTAATTTTGGGCATTTCGCATACATTTTCGGATGCTTTTTAGGATTGTTTCAGATAACTAGGGTTTCATCTTGAAGACCCAATTTAGGGATTGGAACCATTTGTAATTCAATTTCATCTTTCTAGCTTATGAATCCAAAATCAAAGTGGTTTATTGTTATTCATTTTCCTTGGGTAATCTCTCAACTATGTCTATTTTATTCATTATACGTATTATTGCCCAAGCTATGAGTAGCTAAACCCCTCACAACTTGGGGTTATGGGAACCATGAGTAGGTAGCTTGAGATAACCCAAATTATTTGCATTTCTTTAATTGAGTATTTACATGTATTATCTATTTTTCTTCAGATTTCTTGTTGCTTGATGGTGTCCAATATCAAACCCCGCCTACTGTCGTGATTCCGACCAAGGTAGTTATAAATAGGAAAAATAATGGGTAACATAATTCGATTGATGTGTTCTCATCTAATCAACCAAATTCGACCAAGGGGAGGTTGACTAGGATAATAGGTAACGGTTAGTTTGGACACACCATGGTAGCCAACCAAGCGCCATGGTGAAATTCGATTTTCACCTTTATCAAAGGGCTGGAAGAACCTAAGTTACCGTCCTGCATGCAATATCCCAATTAAGGTTGTGTTATCTGGGTTATTTGAGTTAGTGAATAATAGGGAACATAATTCCCAAGTTACTTCTCAAATTGATTGTATCTTCACTTTATTAGCATAATGTTTTTAGTTATTTCATTCCAATTACAAACTGCCCCCCTCCCTCCATTTTAGAGAATATAGTAGATTGATGCTTTAAATAATTGTTGTTGAGTCAATATGGTCAATCCCATATTCCCTATGGATTCAACCTAGCTTTTAGTTAGGTTTTACACTTGATAGTGATCGCTTTACTGTTGGAGCGTGAATATCAGCGGATGTGATGGAGCGATATCCATATCTATTTTACTTTATTCAAGCTTAAGATAACCAAATTCTGTCCCATCTTTGAATTCAAGTCTTAAGTTTGAGCCCTCATATTATGTTGCATGCATTTGTGTTTATGATAACAAGTTTATGATGATTTTGTGCCATTCATGTTGGGATTTTTGAAAATGATATTTAGGTGCATCTGTTGCATCCATGTCGGGCTGAAATCTTCATGATCACTTGGCTTATGCATGTTTCTTTAACATTAAAGGACGAATGTTTCTAAGGGAGACATATTGAAATGCTCCACATATGGCTTCGGAATGCCCAACATAGTAATTTTTATATATCTCAAAATTCGTGCGTGATATTAAAAATCTGGTTTCATATTCTAGATCAAGTGGAAAAATTAAATGGGAGATGGGTATAACCCAGATTTAGGAGACCCATAGTGAAAAATAATTTTCGTAAATTTTTAATTTCCAGAGAGCATCCACGGTTTGGCTGTGATGCACCAGGGGCGCGGAGCAGTGTAAAATGTTCCTTTGCATTTGGAACGAGTTGCAGACCAGATGCAGACCGTTGTAAAACTTTTATTGTTTTCGTATCTCGGCCAAGGGAATTGGAGTCATAGCCCCATTCTCATTTAAACATGAAATCTCTCATATATAGTCGTTTTTTCAACTCTATATCACAGAAAACCCTCTATATGACCTCTCCAACACTTTATCAAAAATTCTCATCCAAATCCAAGGATTTCAAGCTCAATTTGGATCTCAAGAAATCAATCCAAACTTCAAATCTCTTTCAAGTTTATCTCAACAAATTCCAAGTTTAAGGTATGTGGGTTTCATCCATTGGGTTCTTTCACCCATGGAGTCCAATCTTTCTTTTATGAAAATTGCATGATTTCAAGTTGTATTATCTATGGGTATCTCTAATTATGAATTTTGAATGAAAATTATGTTGGGTTTTATCAAATATTGTTGATTATGCATGAATATCTATTTTAAGCTTATACTAAGAGTTGATTTATGTCTATTGAGATTATACATGATTCGGTATATGAAAACTACGAACTATGATGACCTTTTGATATAGATTTTATGACACTTAATTTGGGGTTCTATTACAATATTGGTGGGTTGATTTTGAAGTGATTTTGCTCCTCTTGTTTACTCTTGAATTTCATGAGTTTGAACAAATATCATGAACCTGCCATGTGTTTGATAAAATATCATAGCAAGAATTCTCAAGATTTTGATGATCTATTGCATGAGTTTACAAATCTAAGTTGTTGATGAGTTATTGAGTTTTTATGTGAAGGTTTATGCTCTTGTGAATTGTAAAACCTGCTAGATGGGGTTCTAAACTATGTTATATGCCTCACCCTCTAGTACAAGGCATATGTATAGATGAAGAGATTATAACTTTGTTGTATGCCTCACCCTTATGTAAGACTTAATTCTACTTACTATCTTATCCTCACATGAAGGGGTTATGAACTATGTGGTGCGCCTCACCCTCATGTGCCATTCAATATTATGTACTATCTCATCCTTACATATAGGGGTTATGACTTATGTTATTTCTCTATCCTCATGTACTACCCATTACCTACTAGAAGGGGTTATGACCTATGCTATATCCCTCACCCTCTAGTACAAGGTATTTGGATAATCTATTCATGTCACTTTACTATATTAAACACGTTATGCAAATATGATTATTCTCAAGCATGTTTCTTCTTACACATTGATTACACATGGCATATTAAATTTATGTTCATTAATTATGATTAAGCATCTTGTTATTATGACTTATGATTTTTGTTTCATTGCATCTCGCATACTTTGTACATTCAAGCGTACTACCACATACTATATGCCTATATGATATTATCATGTAGGGACTGCTGCTCCTGTTGACCATCCTCCCCATGGCTAGTTTGGTTCTTGTGAAGAAAGCTAGTTGGTGAGTCCTCAATTCCGACGGCGATATCTATTCTTATTCATGCTTTATAGAGACTTGTTCTTATGTTGAATACTTATTAAATGAGGGTGAGCCCAGGAAGTATCTTGGCCCCTGCTCCATTCTATGTGGAGGTGTCATTGGATATTATGTCATGGTTTGTCTATGATTTTGAAGCTTGATTCTTCTTATGCTACTAGTCGTTGGAAACACGTGTTGCGCCTTTGTCTCTTACTACTTCATTAAATTTATATATGATTGACTTTATATTGATTACAACTATTTAAAGCGCATTATTTTCGGTCCATAAAATATCATGCGAAAAATATACAATTGTTAACCTAAGATTGTAAGTTTTTAGACTTAACGCGCTTGTCCCTTACTACTTCATAAAATTTGTATATGATTGACTTTATGTTGATTACAACTATTTAATGCATATTATTTTCAATCCATAAAATATAATGCAGAAAATATACAATTATTAACCTAACACTTTGTAAGTTTTTAGACTTTTCTTAAGTCTGACTTTCAGATTTTCTCACCTCCAAAGGCACATATAACACTTCTCCAATAAACTTGTTCTTGAGTTTTTTATGCCTTTCTACTTATTTTCATATGCACAATTAGATGTACAATAACGTATCTTTCATGTAAATTTTAAATGGTTTCTGGCAAAGAAAAAAAGAAAAAAAGAAATGCTGGAAAAGGAAGGAAAGAAAAAATACAAATAGGAAAATGTGAATGAAAAATTAAAGAAGTTGCTACTGTACTAAAGCTTTCTTGGGAAATGAAAAATCATTTTCCAGCATTATATAGTTCTTTTTCTATGATGTTTGGGTTAACAATTATATTCTAATTTATTATAGAGGTAAAATCATAATTTAATTTTGAAATTAGGAGCTTGGGCTTTTCACCTTTAATCCGTTGAATGTTTATTTTAAATTTTATTATAAAGTTTGTAAAATGAAATAATAAATCAAAAGAATACTTTAAAAGTTATGCAATTTATATTTGTGGTCAAGAAAGTAAAAATATCAACCACACAAAGATTCAAATTATAAACTTTGAAAGTAGTATTGTGTAATATTTTTTTAATTTATTGTTATTTAACTGTCGAATAAGAATTAACTCAAAAAAGTAAATAGTATTTTTTAATGCCAAAATAAAAGAATACGTCTAATGAAATAAGAAAAAATATTACAAATGAAGCTAAAAATATTACAAATGAAGCTAAAAGGAAACAAAAAATGTAGAACAATAAGTGTTCCAAGAATTTTACAGTAATGGAGAAAAATAGCACTGCATATAAAAATAGAGATATTACATTGAGGGAAGGGAACATAATTGCTCTTAAGAAAGAATTATAAAGCAAGCATAATAGTTACATTCAGGAGAGAATAGTCAATTGTTGTTAAGATGGAATTTAATAATCACTTACTAATTATAATGATCGGTAAAATACTGCACAAAATGGAGCTTTTAAACTTCATATATATAACATAAACGTTTATTGATCAGTAAAATAGGACTCCATAATCTAGGAATCAGTACTGAAGCAATAAAACAAGAGTTAAGGAGTGAGTAATTAGAAAATATGTTTTGTATTTATTTTAATTTCTATACACCTTACTTTTATTACATAAAAAAAATCACCATTTGAGTAGGAAATTCAACATTTTTGCCACGTTAGATAGCCATCCATCCATGGTACATAGTAGCATTCATCCATTGTCGTAGTTCTTTCCTCCATCAGTGCGTTTCTCCTGAGTGTTTAAGTAAAAATCATATTATCAAAGTAATAAATTGAAAGACAATGTAATTTAGTATTCTGCAAAAGATTTAAGTGTAGTGGAAAGAGAATAAAGACATCTTATATTCTAATATTACTATCATTACCGAATAAACTACACTACAACTATTGCAAATATAACTATAAGGACAAAACATAGAAATAAAGAGTAGAAAACGGGAAAACTTGGAAATAATATAGTTGATTGAGGCAGGAAGAAGACAAATACATTATGAGGCAATAGCATCCTGTTGTGGAGATTTATATAGAGCAGTGTTATAATGATGGAGAAAAGTAGAACTGCATAGAAGTGAACTTAATTCCTATTAAGAAGGAATTTGAAAGCACACATTACGATTATATTGAGGGGAGATAGTTAATTGTTATTACGATGAAATTTGTCAGAATAATTAATAACAATGGATAAAATACTGCACAACAATGGGGCTGTTGAACTTCAATAAGTGACCTGAACTTTTTTTTTTTACAAAACAAAACGGATAATATAGGAGAAGAAAGAGTTACACGATTAAAATTTGCTTATAAACCACAGAAGCAAAATTGACAAAATCCAAGCAAATTAACTACAATTTTTCATTTAACTCTGTTCCTGAATATTGTTGCCATTATTTTGCCCAGTGAGCATCAACTCATCAAAGTTCGTTGTTTTACCCAGTACGATTTCAATCTTGTCTTTCTGAACAGGTCTTCCCCTCATGTCTTCCTTTACATCAACCGTAGAAGTCATGATTCTTTTTTCAGTGAGCAGCCCATTATTCTTTAGAATTTTCGCAATTGATACGACTGTTGAAATTGCCATTCCCAAAGCTGAAAGCTCCACTTCATTATAGTGCTGCATATATCTCTTGGAAAGATTAACATAGAAGAAAAGAGGTTTCTTAGTATTAGATACTTGAATACGATTCTTCTTATGAGAATCAACCAGGTTCAAATTGCTCGCTCCTTCTGTTGAATCTTCCATATTAAACCTTCAACTCTCTGCAACTCAAAATTATTTTCTCAGCTATATGATGAGTAATGGAGAATTAATCGCGCTGAAAACGAAACAGCGGGGTAATTAACTGTAACTTTTTGAAGTGACCTGAACTTAACCATTAGAATTAGGACTATATAACTCCTAAAACGTGTATTGCAACATTAATAGCCATTAAGATTTAATATTCATGATTTATTATTTAATTGATATTTTAGCAACAACTAATTAGATAATAGGACTTTAACACCTAACTTTATAACTCCTAAAACGTGTAGTGCACCGTTAATAGCAATTAAGATTTAATATTCAAGATTTATTATTTAATTGATATTTTAGCAATAACTAATTAGATAATGACTTTAACACCTAACAACATGTAGTGCAACATTAAAATAGGAATTAAGATTTAATATTAAAGATTTCTTATTTAATTAATATTTTCAGCAATAATTAATTATATGATTTATGTCATTTTTACGAAAAGTTGGGATAAAATGGTAAACCAACTTTGAAGGTTGGTGCTTCCCACTTTTAATTATATATGATTATTATTATGAATGGTTTCCCTTAGACCCTTTTCCCTTTTCATGTATTTGACTCTTGTGTTTGTCTAATTTGCTTCCGCAACTAAGGATATATACACAATATGCTAAGAGGCTTGTTTGAGTTGTCTTTGGGCTTCTCAGTGCCATATCATGTCTAGGCCCTAGGCTTGGATCATGACAAAAGCTCTGACTGATTGCCTTCGGCTTAAAAACATATACTTGTAAGCATTTTTCATTATTTTACCGAAACACTGCAAAATTGCTTATAAAGCACCTCCAATAAGTCAATACAAATAGGCTCTATAGTGTATTCTTATGGACACACTTCTACATTTGTTCAAAACTGAGAAGAGGGTAGATCTATTACATGACCTTATTCACAATAGGTGACATTGATATTTTGATGAGTTTCTTGTACCAATTACATTTTCAAGATTCTTGTTGAAACTAGATTGGATGGATGTACTAAATTTTAAGATGTGATGTTCTCTTATAGTATATTGTAGCTGCTAAATCGAAATGTGAAGTATCTGTATTAGAGAGAAAATGGATTTTCATGAGGCCTTGTCACGACCCAAACCTAGGGCCTAGACATGGCACAGCACATGGGGAACTCGAAGAGACCCCAAGCAAGCCTCTTAATATATCATTACACATCATTAATCGCGAAAGCAATTAAACAACATAATAAGAGTAGAAATAAAGGAGAAAGGGATAAGGGAATACTTTCATAACATAAGCACCAAAATAAGAGAGTCCCGACTCAATACTTAACATGTCCAATAATACTTCTACTACATAGATAAGAATGGGGGCCAAGACAAACAACCGGGGTCACCCTCATAGTTAATACATACATAAAAGAAAGATAGTCATAGAACATAGCATGAGATCATAAACAACGTCCCCGGAATGGAGGACTCACCAACAAGCCTAAGAGAAATCGTACTAGCCACGTGGAGGAAGATGCTTAAGTGGGCCTCTGGTTCCTACGTGGTGACATCTTGTAGGCATAGAGTATGCATTAGTACATGTGAATGTACTAAGTATTTAGGATGCAATACAACAAGAGATAAGTAACATAATCAAAATGCATAAGTATAGGCAATGAGTAGCATATAACAATATGACATGCATGTGAGATGCTTGTAGTAAATCATGCTTATATAGAATATAATACATGTGTAAGTAGAGACTATAATTAGTGAATATCCAAGCCTACCATCTCCTTGGAGAGGCGAATGAGGTACAAATCCATCAATTGGTTGATGTGGTACAAACCCCTCAACATGTTTGATGAGGTACAAACTCCCCAACATAGTTGATGAGGTACAAACTCCCAAACATGGTTGATGAGGTTAAAATCCACCAACATGGTTATCAAGGTACAAACCCCTCGACATGGTTGCATGCGCCTACCACCTCCAAAGTGAGACGATTTAGGTACAAACTCCTCTACATGGTTACCCGGGCCTACAATCTCCTGAGTGAGCCTTGGTCAATTCCCAACACTATATAGATATTAACAGATCCATACATTCCTTACTTTAACATAAAGTTATTTAACTCATAATACATGCATTGGACCTTCAATTTCTCAATAAATCATAATTGGACATTTTATCAAACACTTGGTTGGTGTGTAGTGCTAGTGTAAAACTAAGAAATTCAAAAGTGGAATCAAGCTAGAAAATTCAGTGTAAAACCACCAATAGATACTTGGTAACACCCTCAAACAATATATATCAAAACCCTTGTTCAACTCTCACAATAGATCTTAGATTCATAGCTCCAAACATGCTAAAACAATCACAATTTCATGAACCCTAACGTAGTGTGCAGTGAAATTCATAATAAGTAAGACCCATGAGTAAATCATCTTTCAATCATGCAATTTTAGGTACAAAGAGGCTTGGACATCATGGGTGAAAGGAACCCATGAAAGAAACCCACATAACGCAGCTTTGGAGAATAATTTGATGAAGATTGGAGATAGAAACTTGAAGCTTTAATGAGAACGTTAAGATCCAAATGATTTTTGGGGCTTAAAATTTGGAGTGAAATATTTGTCTAAGTGTTTGAGTGAGTATTGGGGAATATTTTGGATAATATGAGGGTAAAATATGGCTAATTATTGGTATTTTCACGCATGAGATCACTTTGACCTAAGACCAAAAATTCTTGGACCGAGATAGAAAAACAGTGCACAAAAATATATAGTAGCGCGCCCTTGGCGTATCACCCCAGTGGCGCAGATTGCTCTCTGGAAATTGCATTTTATGATTTTTAAATTTTGATACAATTGCATAAAAATCAGGGTTAGACTCATCTCCTACTCAATGTAACCCCCTGATCAAGAATATGTAGTCGGATTTTCGATATCACATGCGAATTTTGAGATATATGGAAATTATGATTTCGGGCACTTCCGAAAACTATTTTTGGGAACTTTTTGGGGTTGTTTTAATATCTCCCCCTTGGGAACATTCGTCCCTGAATACTAATGAAGCATATATGAGAAGGGTAATCATGAAGAAACTAGCCCCAACAAGAATGAAACAATACACTTAAAAAATCATTTTCAAATACTCAACCTGTGTGTCTAAATCACAATGAACTTTGTCAATATAAATATGAATGCATGCAAATGACTTAGAGGCTGAAACATGAGACATGAAATCACATAGAAGATATAGAATTAGTACCTTGGGCTTGAGTATGATGGAAGAAACAAGGATATCACTTTTGCATGTCCTCTTCGGCCTCCCATGTAGCACTTTTGACTTGTTGATTCCTCCAAAGGACTTTAAGGGAAGCAACATCCTTGTTCCTTAGCCTCTTCACTTGTCTATCCAAAATCTGAACCAAAACCTCTTTATAAGTCAAGTTGTCTTCAAAACACCCACAACATCAAAAGGCACAATAGCATTAGGGTCTCCCACACAGTTAATCAAGATGAATTCATGAAAGACCGAATGAACCAAATCAATCTCGACTAGGCAATTCCAACTCATAAGCTACCTTGCCAATTCTCCTCATTACACTATAAGGACCCACATATCTTGGACTCAACTTGATCTTCTTACAAAAATGAACCACGACCTTCTTGGGTGATACCTTTAAATAAACCCAATCACCGACTTTGAATTCAAGATCTCTTCTCCTCACATCAGTATAGAACTTTTGGCAACTTTGGGGCTATTCAACCTTTCTCTAATCATCCTAACCTTCTCAAGAGCCTTCATAACAAGATTTGGTCCCAACAAAGCCACCTCTCCACCTTTAGACCACCCAATCGGTGATCTACAATGTCTATGATAGAGAGCCTCAAAAGGATTCATACCGATGCTAGAATGATAACTATTGTTATAAGCAAACTTAATCAATGGAAGATGATCATCCTAACTACCCATAAGCTCTAATACACAATCTCTAAGCATATATGCAAGTGTTTGGATAGTTCTTTCGTCTTGTCTATCCATTTGAGGGAGGAAGGCGTACTAAGTTTAACTTTGATACCAAGTCCCCTTTAGAAAGACCTCCAAAAATGTGAAGTAAATTGACCACGATGATCCGATATTGTCACGAGCCAAGCCTAGGGCCTAGACATGACATATCACAAGGAAAACCCGAAGGGACCCCAAGCATGCCTCATAAAGCATTATTACACATCCTTAATCGCAGAAGCAATAAACCAACCATCAAAGATAAAAGAAAGGGGAGACTGGGGCTAAGGGAAAAAAAGTTTGCACAATATCATGATCATAAAAAAAGAGTTAAACTCATATTGTAGATACATAACATGTCCAATAAACACCTCTAATACAGGGATAAGAGCGAGGGCCAAGACAAAGTAACCGGGCTCATCCTCATAAAAAAAATAGACAATAAAGAAAACATCTCAATACATAATAGAAGAAACATATACTAAGGTCCCCGAAGTGGAGGACTCACCAACCAACTTGAATAGCACCGAACTAGCCAAGTGAAGGAAGATGATCAACTTGGGCACCGGTTCATACATGGTGACATCATGTAGGCATAGAGTATGCATTAGTACATTTGAATGTATTATGTATGTAGGATGCAATGTAAACAAGGATTAAGTATCATAATCAAAATGATTATCAATATGCAGTAGGCATAATATAACAATATGGCATGTATGATTGGTGCATAAGTAAAACATGCTTAAGTACTCATGCTCATATAGGATAACATATGTTTAGAAGAGACCAAGCTAGATTTTCAAAGTACAACCCTTTGGTAGGTTAGTGATGATGCCGCCCTATCACTTAGGTGGATGAGTACTAACCCTCATCTAGGTTGGTGATAATGCCGCCCCATTACCTTGATGGAGAAGTACAAATCCCTATTTAGGTTAGTAATGATGCCGCCCTATCACTTAGGTGGATGAGTACTAACCCTCATCTAGGTTGGTGATAATGTCGCCCCATTACCTTGATGGAGAAGTACAAATCCCTATTTAGGTTAGTAATGATGCCACCCTATCACCATATAGTCACTCATGTCATATCTTATGCTTTGGACCTTCAATTCCTCAAGAAACCCTAGCTGTACATTTTTATCAAACACTTGGGTGTATAGGGGTGAAAGACTATGCAATTTAAAGATGAAATAATGCAAGAAAATCTGTTGCAAAATCATCAATCAACACCTTGCAACACCCCTACGACATTCACATCAAAAACCTCATCAAACCCAACATTAGATTCAAGATTTAAAGCTAAAAACATGTTAAAACAACCATACTTTCATGTACTCAAATCACTATGCAGTAAATTTCTTAATATACAAGACCCACTTGTAAAATTAACTCTAATATCATGCAATATTAGTATAAAGGAGGTTAGGGAACCATGGATGGAAGAATCTAATGGCTAAACCTACATACCTTCGCTTAGGGATGAACATGGTGAAGATTAATAATAGAGACTTGAAGCTTGAAGAAGAACCTTGAAGGAAACCCTAGCTTGGTATAAGAATTTGGGACTTGAGTTTTGGGAGTGAAAATATAACTAAGTGTCTTAGGAAGTATTAGAAAATATTTAGGATGATATAAGGGTGAAATTTGGCTAAATAGAGGTAAAAACACGTATGCGAACTTTTAGGCCCAAGACTTAAAGTCTTGGACCAAAGATGGAAAACCAGTCATGAAAATACACAGATCAGCGATGCAAAAACCTCTTTGGAAATTGTGTTCTTAAAATTTCGTAGTTGCTAAATCTTTGCTCTTAAATTAGGATTCGACCCTTGTCCCCTTAATACGGACCCCTTGAACAAGAATATGAAGTCAAATTTTTGAAATAGTGAATGGATTTTAAGATATATGAAATTTAAAATTTTGGGCATTCAGAGGCAAGTTTTTGGGCACTTTTTGGGGTCGTTTCAGATATAATGGACAAAGGAACCCTATGCAACCTCACCAAGTCATGAATGTATAACCTAACATAATCTTCAGCCCCATATGTGGTCATAACCAGTAGAAAATGAGCTGATTCTGTCATCCTATAAACCACCACCAAAATGGAATCAAAACCCTTTCTAGTCTTAGGCAACCCAACCACAAAATGCATATTAATCTCTTCCCACTTCCAAGTAGGGATCTCTATATCTTGGGTTAGGCCACCTGGCCTTTAATTTTTGGCGTTGGATTATTGGTAAGTATGACAACCGACAATAAATTTGGCAATGTCTCTTTTCATACCTTTCCACCAATACACTTCTCTCAAATCTCTATTCATCTTAGTAGAATTGGGGTGAATAGAATAGGAAGAATTATGGGCTTTATAAAGATTTTATCCCTCAAGCCATCAACACAAGGTACATATAACCTACCTTGGTACCTAAGGGCACCATCTCCCCCTTGGGAGAAAACCTCCACCTTGCCCTCTTTCACCTCAGCAATCAAGGAAGACTTTGAACCATCAACAGCCACAATGCCACAATTATCCACCTCTTCCAACCTAACCCCAAACCTAGCCAACCGATGGACCTCCTTGGCTACCTCTATGCCCCCACTAGTAACATGAGCTGGGATACCCATAGACACCCTACTCAAAGCATTCGCCACAACATTAGCCTTATTGGGATGATAATGCACACTCATATCATAGTACTTGAGAAGTTCTAGCCACCTTCTTTGTCTCAAGTAGAGATCTTTTTGAGTGAACACATATTGGAGGCTCTTATGATCATAAAACACATCAACATGCACCCCATACAGATAATGATGCCAAATTTCAAAGCAAAAACCATGACGGCAAATTCAAGATCATGAGTAGGATAATTCTTTTCATGTACTTTGAATTGTCTAGAAGCATAGGCTATTACCTTACCATTTTGTATGAACAGGCAACCCAAACCAACCTGGGAGGCATCAATACACAACAAACCCTTCCAACCTTTCTTGTAGAGATAAGATAAGAGTGGAGACAAGATTATACTTCAAGGTTTGGAAAATCCTTTCACACTTATCGGTCCATAAAAACTTAGCCTTCTTTTGGGCCAACTTTGTCATGGGAGAAGCAATAGAAAAGAACCCATTCATGAACCTCCGATAGTAACCCACTAGGACCAAGAAACTTCTAATATCTGATAGGGTCGATGGTCTAGGAAAATTTCTAATCACATCCATCTTTTTAGGGTCCACCTTAATAGCTTTCTCGGACACCACATGACCTAGGAAGGTATCCACTTTTAACCAAAATTCACACTTCTCATACTTAGGATACAACTTCTCTTCCCTCAAACTTAGCAACACTACCCTCAAATGAGACACATGCTCCTTCTTACTATGAAAATAGATCAAGATATCATCAATGAAGACCAAAACAAGCAAATCACAGTAGGGTTTAAAAACCATATTCATATGATCCATGAAAATAGCCAGTGCATTAGTCAACCCAAAGCATAACCATAAATTCATAATGCCCATACCCTGTCTAGAAGGCCGTCTTGGGAAAGTCACACTCCCTCACCTTCACTTGATGGTAACCAGAGTGAAGATCAATCTTAGAGAAATTGCTAGCCCTTTGAAGTTGGTCAAACATATCATCAATTCTTCAAAGAGGATACTTATTCTTGGTGGTGACCCTATTGAATTGCCGGTAGTCAATGCATATTCTAAAGGACCCATACTTATTCTTCACAAACAACATTGGTGCACCCCTAGATGATTGGCTAGGCATAATAAAACCCTTCTCCAACATGTCCCTCAATTGCTTTTTCTACCTCTTTAACTCCATAGGGACCATATAGTAAGGGGGAATAGAAATAGGTTGAGTATCGGGGAGGAGTTCTATACCAAAATCTATTCCTCTTTTGGGAGAAACAATGGGAAGGTCATTTGGAAAGACATCAAGAAACTCATTTACAATCGAAACCGACTCTATGGGAAGGACTTTGAAATCCACATCCTTAACCCTCACAAGATGATAAAGACACCCCTTAGAGATCCACTTATGGGCTTTAATACAAGAGATGAACCTACCCTTGACCACCACATCATGACTATCCCACTTAAGGATGGGTTCATTTGGGAATTGGAACTTGACTCAACGAGTTCTACAATCAATAGAAGCATAATATGTATGCAACCAATCCATCCCAAGGATGATATCAAATTCAACTATATCTAACTCAATAAGATCACAAGGCAATATTTTATGCAAGATGCAAATGGGACAATTTCTATAGACATTTCTAGCAATAATAGATGCACCAATAGGAGTGGACACCTCATATGACTCACACAACAATTCGGGCTCAACATGAAACATTTTGGCAACGAATAGGGTAAAGAAAGAAAGAGTGACACCTAGATTAATTAATGCATACACATCAAAATCAAAGACTTTTAACATACTGATGATAACATTAGGCACCTCATAAACCTCTTTCCTCCCATGGAAAGCATAAAATCGATTGTGCTTAGGGGAACCACCTTGTTGACAACCTCTCCCTAAAGAAATCACATTTGCACCTTGTAGAGGGACCTTCTTACCCTTGTTGCGGTTATGAGGACAATCAATCTTTTTGTGACCAACTTTCCCACACCCATAACATGCATTATTGTCTCTCAAACAAGGGCCCCCATTGCCCCTTTCACATTTTGGACACATATTATTAGGAACCAAACCACCAACACCTTGGGTAGTCATTGGCAAATCCTTTATTAGAAGTATGAGAAGACCCTTGGCCTTGGTGGAACCAACCAACATTTTTTGACTTTGGAACCTACCTTCAAAGTGGGCCCTCTTTACTTCAATACCCCTTCTTTTCCTCAACTTCTCCTCCTCCATTTGTTTGGCATAGGTCATAAAATGAGACAAGTCCATATCGCTAATCAACATAGTAGATCGACATTCCTCACTCACAAAATTGGATGCACCCATCACAAACTTGTTCATTCTAGACTTTGGGTTGGCAACTAAGTATGGAGCATATTTAGAGAGTTTATTGAACTTGACGGCATACTCCCTCACACTCAAAGATCCTTGTCTCAAATTCATGAACTCTACCAATTTGGCTTCTCTAAGGTTAAGAAGGAAGAATAGATTAAGGAAAGCCACCTTAAACTCCTCCTAACATACCATATTATTGACTACCTTCTCCTCCTTCCATTTATTATACCATATTTGTGCCACCACTTTGAGTTGGTAGGCCGTCAATACCGCCTTATCTTCCGATCTCACACCCATGATAGACAATATCTTGTAGACCTCATCAATGAACTCTTGATGGTACTCATCTACCTTGTAGGTTCATTCTCATGAAGTCCCTCACCCGAGATGCCAGAGTAGGAGCATAAGTGGCTTGGGCCCCTTGATTGGATTTATTAGCTATAACTTGTGCAAGCAAGGTGAGAGCATCCCGGATCTCTCCATGAGTCAGTTGTTCCTTGAGTGTGGGGGCACTTCTTTCTCTTGTGTTAGGCATAATCTAGCATAGTTAAGAACAATCATTATAAAGGAAAACCTTTAACTCTATAGCACGACTTAGAACATGAAAAAGGGAAACATTTTCTCAAACGTCTCATAAACTCTTACTCATAGTTATGGTGCACAATACAACTATGAATAAGACTGTAATCGACATAGATTGTTGGATGCCAAGGACCTAACAACCTGGTACTCAATACCAAGTTTGTCACAACCCAAGCATAGGGCCTAGACATGACATGGTGCATAGGGAACCCAAAGGGACCCTAACCAAGCCTCTTGACATATCATTACACATCATTAGTCATGGAACCAATTAAACAACATAATAAGAGTAGAAATAAGGGAGAAAGGGCTAAGGGAATACTTTCATAACGTATTCACCAAAACAAGAGAGTCAAGGCTCAATACATAATATGTTCAATAATATCTCTACTGCATAGATAAGAGTGATGGCCGAGACAAATAATCTGGCTCACCCTCATAATCAATATATACATAAATGAAAGATAGTCTTAGAATATAACATGAGATCATAAACATTGTCCCCAGAATAGAGGACTCATCAACAAGCTTGGGAGAAATCGTACTAGCTATTTGGATGAAGATGCTCAAGTGGGGCTCCGGTTCCTATATGGTGACATCATGTAGGCATAGAGCATGTATTAGTAAATTTAAATGTACTATATATGTAGTATCCAAATCAACAAGAGATAAGTAACATAATCAAAATGCATAAGTATAGGCAACGAGTAGAATATAACAATATGGCATGCATGGGAGATGCTTGTAGTAAATCATCCGTATATAGAACATAATACATATATAAGGAGAGATCATTATTAGTGAATGTCCAAGGTCTACCACCTCCTTGGAAGTCGACTGAGGTATAAACCCCTCAATTGGTTGATGAGATACAAACCCCTCAACATGGTTGATGAGGTACAAACCCCCCAACATGGTTGATGAGATACAAAACCCCAAACATGGTTATCAAGGTATAAACCCCTAGACATGGTTGCACAGGCCTACCACTTCTCGAGCAAGGCAATCGAGGTACAAATCCCTCAATATGATTACCCGAGCCTATAACCTCCTGAGTGAGGCTTGGTCAATTCCCAATAGTATATAGATATTAACATATACATACATTTATTTATGATTATAAAGTCAGTCAGCTCATAAGACATGTATTGGACCATCATTTCCTCAATAAGTTATAACCAGGCATTTTATCAAATACTTGGCAGGCGTTTAGTGCTAGTGTAAAATCATGCAATTGAAGAGTTGAATAATGCAAGAAAATTCAGTCTAAAACCATCAGTAGATACTTGGTAAAACCCTAAAGTAATATACATCAAAATCCTTCATCAAATCTCACAATAGATCATAGATTCGTAGCTCAAAATATGCTAAAACAATCATAATTTCATGAACCCTAACGTAGTGTGCAGTGAAATTCATAATAAGTAAGACCCATGAGTATATCATCTTTCAATCATGCAATTTTAGGTACAAAGAGGCTTGGGCATCATGGGTGAAAGGAACCCATGATAGGAACCCATGAAAGAAACCCACATAACACAGATTTGGAGAATAATTTGATGAAGATTGGAGATAGAAACTTGAAGCTTTAATGAGAACTTTAAGATCTGGATGAGTTTTAAGACTTGAAATTTGGAGTGAAATATTTGTCTAAGTGTTTGAGTGAGTATTAGGGAATGTTTTGGATGATATAAGAGTAAAATATGGCTAAGCATAGATATTTTTGCGCATGGAAATACTTAGACCCAAGACCAAATAGTCTTGGACCGATATCGAAAAATAGTGCACAAAAATATACAGCAGCATGCCCTTGACGCATTGCACTAAGGGCGCGGATTGCTCTTTGGAAGTTACATTTTATGATTTTCAAATTTTGATATGGTTGCTTAAATATTGGGTTTAGATCAATTCTCCACTCAATTTGATCCCCTGATCAAGAATATGAAGTCGAATTTTCGATATCACACATATATTTTGAGATATATTAAAATTACTATTTTGGGCACTTTCTAGGCACATTTTTGGGCATTTTTTAAGGTCATTTCATGCCTCATTCTATGGATTTTCCTTTATGGGAACTTGTACACATGCTCAAATCATAGTTGAGATGGACAATTTGTTACTCATATGAGTGTGTAGATAAATTAAATACTTCTACAACCCAACAGTAATAGATGGATAGGAAGATATAAATATTTACTATAGACATAGGACTCGAGCTTTGTTGGGCCTTTACGTCATATTTCAGTCAGGATCATCCAAAGTAAATTGTTGAAATATGATAAGGTTTTGGAGGCAAGATGATTAACAATTGTATATTTGTTTGGTAAATCTGAGTAGTTTGATTCGTATGTTTCTGTACATATTGCAACTGTTATCTCCCCACCACGGACTGCAAAGTCAGTCTAGATGAGAGATATGGGCTATATGATATGGGCAAGGAAATTACTCTAATTACAAGCCAGGAACCTGTGAGAGCAAAAAAACCAACTCACAGTCCAACTTTTTTTTGGCCATCAACTCCAGGAGGTGCACCAGCTACCTCTCCTTTTCTTCCATCAAATGATGATTTGGATGCTCACACAAATGAGTTGTCTGACAAGGAATTATAGATGAAAACTCGTAGAGATACCATGGCACTTGGAACTAAACTTTGTAAGATGAATATAGCTGCCTAATCTAACAAAGATGGTCAGAAAAGAAATGCATCCAACTTGATGGAAACTGATAAGCAAGACCAACCAAATACAATTATCACTGAGGCACATGCAGCATCTTGGGAGAATGCAGAGAAAGTGAAGTATCTGTATTTTAGCTCTTGAGCCTTTTGATTAAGGTTTCGAATATTATTTGTAGGTATATATACCTAAAAAATATTTGCTAGCTTATTCAACTATATATATATATATATATATATATATATATATATATATATCCCTTAGATGCTTTTCAGCCTCCATAATACTTTATTCTTTATGGCGATGGGTAATCTTTATGTATGATTTGGAGCTGTCTTGAGCACTGTCATGGAGATCAAGTTGATGCTTATTGTTTGTATGATGCTGGATTCAAAAGTGAGACTTTCTCTTTATTTCTAACTAAAGTTGCACAAGTCCAATATAGAGGAGTTGTGAATAATATGTTTCAATTGGTTGTAACTATAAGAATATTCATCGTGAGTCTTATTAACTATGACACCTCATAACTGCATACTCATATGTACCTATGATTCATTCCACTTTTGTATAGGTGGGAAGTGTATAGGGTTATGAGGTATTTCTAGTACTTAGACGAGTTTAATACTTTCCTATGTTGATTATGCAAGGGTCAACTTTAAATAATCTTAACTTTTAGCACACAAAGAACTGGGTGTCCAATGACATACCAAATGAAAGGCCTTTGATTTAGCTTGCAAATGGAACTAGTTTCACCTTATTTAGAGTTCAGAGTAAAAAGTAATAGCCATTTTACTGATGACTGTCGGTGTAGAGTTGCACTACGAGACCTCCGTTATGGGTTGTAATCCGGGGCACTGGTCATAGGACGGGCTCATAGCCATTTCCAAAAACTCCGAAATTGAGTTTAGGCATTACGAGAGGGATCATATGGGTCATAGTACTATTTACAGGTCGTAATAGCGCTTGTAACAAATGTTTCATAGCTTCTTAGGAAGGGTTATTTTGGTCCTTTCCCACCCTTGCTAAGCCCTAGATTGATGTTTTTATACATATTTAAAGTCCCAAACTCTTAAGATCATCATTTTATTGCAAACACTCTCTCTAAAACCTCTAAGACTTCCCCAAATCATTTTCAAATCGCCCATTCAAATTCAAGGAATTCAAGAATCCAATCTAAGCTTCAAGTTTCCTTTAAGTTCAATTCAAAGAAAATCTAAGTTTGAGGTATGTAAGTTTCATTCATGGGTTCCTTTCACCAAATGGACCCCAACCTTCCCTCTTCATGAAAATTGCATGTTTTCAAGTTATATTACTTATGGGTATCTGCTATTATGAAATATGAACATGAATTATGTTGGGGTTTTAACATGTAATGTTGATTATGCATGAATATCTATCTTAAGCTTATACTATGAATTACTCTTTGTCTATGCAGACTATGCATGATTTAAGCTATAAAATATATGTACTATTGTGAAGTTTTGCTATGAATTACATGATACTCATGATGGGGTTTTACCATGATATTAATGGGCTTATTTATATGACTTTAAGGTGCATTGATTTCCTATTTCATGATCCATAATCTAGCATTTACATGATTTGAACATATGTCCATATATGTCCACCATGTGTTTGATAAAATGTTTTGATAAGAATTCTGAAGTTATTGATGATCTATTACATGATTTACAAGTCAAATGACTTTATGATGATTATGGGCTTTCAAGCATGTATGAATTCATCCAAAATTATCTATGATGATGCAAGTATAAAGTTATGTCACGCTCCAAAGTCCCGTTGGGCGGACCAGCACCCGTTACCGATAAGGCTCTGGAGAAATAACCTGTAACTATATGCGTTCTATACATATTATAAGGGGTTTCTATGTTTGACATGCCTTTAAGCAGATAAACAGTGATAACAAGCCAAAAGGAAATGCATATGACTAGGCCATTGGGGCCACTCTATCTAAAGTGTGAGACATGACTTCGCTGTGCTTTACATAGTCTACAAAGCCTCTAAATAAAGAACAACATTTGACAAAGGTCATGACAGGCCCCACCTCAGCAACTGTACAATAAAAACATGTAAGCTCTAGACATGTACAAAGACTCGAAGTAATCTGGAGCTTGACGACAGCAGCTGAATATCCTGTACTCCTACTGGGGAGATCTACTAGCACCTGTACCTGCAGCATGAAATGCAGGTCCCCCGTAAGGGACATCACTATGGGATAATGTACTGAGTATGTAAGGTAGGATATATTGTATATAAAGTAACAACTCAAATAAAACTGTGCATCTATAGAAGATCAGGGACCACCCTTAGTTATGCTGTGGAATCATGTACTTTATGTCCTTTATATCAGTTTACCTTTTACTGTAAAATTTGTACTATAAAATTTGTGGACAGCTATAATCAAATGACCAACTGATCAATGGTAAACTGTATCAGGATCGTCCCTATGCTAGGTCCTTTCTGAACCTCCTCAGGCTACAACCGTAATACTGTATTGGGATCATCCTTTTGCTAGGTTCTTCTTGAATCCCCTCGGGCTCCACCCATCAAAATTGTATACTTTATCTTTTAGTTATCTTTGAGATGATTCTTTTGGTGGCCATAACATTGGAGCTATAGGACTGTATATGTAACATGTGACATGTGGATAATCATACAAGACAACATGACAATGAAAAGAGTACGTGACATAAATAATAAGATGCATATGAATTGAAATAACTTGTGAACTTTATTCCATAACAAGAACTCATGTTACTTGGTATCTAAATATGTATGTAGTTATGAAGGTGACTATGTATGGAATCATATGAACATGTACAAGAGTGGAGACATGGTTGATAGTTGTATCGGAGTTGGTGAATGCCTTTATGTACCAAGGAGAGAGCTATATTTCACGCCAAGTGATACGAAATCAAATAACCTTACATACCTCATATTATGACCTCGTTACTATCTCGAGATAATCTTAACTTCCTCCAAATACTTATCTACAACATAATAGAGGATAAAAATAGCATTAACAGCCAATAGACACACCTTGGCATCCCAATCACATATGAAAACAATACATGGGTAGCAAGCGGGTGTTCATAAACCTGGAAGTATTCCTTTAACCTTTTTGGCGTTAATCACATTTTCTAATACACATTAGCATGTACACATCATGTACAGCCTATTTTAAGTCCATAACAGCCTTATAACAGCCCACAAAGAACAACACATCACAATTCCGCACAATCAAAAAATGGACAGCATTACATTACCTTCCTTTGCTACATTTCGACGTTGACAACTCCAAACATATTCCAACTTTAACCAAACTATTCCAGTAACATTCATACATATAAACAGATCTCAAACAGTCCTATAACAGCACTTAATAAGTCATGAAAGACGTGAGCTAAAAGCTTCACACACAACAGTCCGTAAGTTACAATCAACATGATGCTTAAGATAACTCGATAAAATGCGCTTGTGAAATGAAACCAAAACCAGGGAAGAAACTTTAGGGTGATGTTTATAACTTATACCAGGTTAGGAAAACCAAGTTTGCTTCATAATATAACTTAGAAACCATAAAAAAATCACCAAAATAAAAGGAAAAGGTGCAGCAACTTTGTGCACAGAATCTGTCCAACAGATTTCAGCAAGTGTAACTAGCCTCTATTTCTTGTGTTTCATGAGAAACCATACTAAATATAGTTATAAACTTACTTACTACTATTTTAAAGGTATAGTTCTTGTATAAGAACCCTAAAAATTCCTTTTATGTGCTTTCCAAAGAGAAGAGAAGTTGAGAGAACTTTGAAGACAAATCTGTTTTTGTTTTGTGAGTTCAAGTGAACGATGGCTTTGTGGGAGCTGCTT
>JAOTQJ010164995.1:0-26774 GCA_025642045.1 Solanum sejunctum | reverse complement strand
AATAAGGAAAAGTCATTTTTCGATTGTATGTTATGTGGCATGAAACTTGCATTTTGAAAGAAAAAGAAAAGATAGCAGACATGTGGTACTCCATAAATTTTGTCTGTATTTTTTTCTTTGGGAAACTCAAAGAATGAACCTAAGTAGAAGCCGGAAGAAAAACGTAAATGAGTTATTATTTCCAATATTCATTTTCCTGGACTTCAATTCTTAATTTATTTAAACCTATCTGACTGACTTTTGAGTTAAATCTAATAAAGTAAAAAAATGACATCCTTAAAATTGTGAAATATTTTTTAGCATCAAGCACATGCTAAGAAATATTGCGTCATTAATTTTGAATCCTTCCAAGTATTTTTTGTGAGGATACTTGGGTGTCACTGACATGATGAATACAATGAACTCTGGTACTGGAGACCTTATAGGAACCTTGGCATCTAATGCCACTACTTACTTTATGAAGTCAAATCCTGACTAAACAATTTCAATTGGAACACCTCATTGTATCGTATAGTTGTGAGCTATATCAAATGAAGAATTTTTAGTCTTTATCCCTTTGTTGCCTTATACAAATTGCAAGTCTTACCTAAACATACGGCTTTGAAACAAATACAAAGTTATGTGCCACCCTCGTAAAGGATGGCCAAAGATACACTAGAGGAAGGTGCGAATAATGTTAGACAAACGACAAATAATATTGATGAACTTGATGGTGTAAATACATATGTCTTCTGTTTCATCCCAAATTTTCCTTGTTATTCTCCGTGTTTTCATGTCCCATCATATTATTTTCGGATCGTTTTCTTAGATTTCTGTTTAGGGAGAACTAACGTTATTAGTAGTGTTATAATAAAAAAATTATTTTTCAAAAATGAAAAACGATCTTCTTTTTATAAAAAATTGTCAAAAGTCAGAGTCATCAGCATTCATATAAAGACATTTCACCCTCAAATTGATCTAACAAGCACACACCCTCTCTTCATTCAGTAGATAGATATGCCTGCGCTTAGCACAGACCAATACTACACTTTATATGTTTGAGCTCTATTAAGAAAACAAAGTATAGTGTATGATAATTTGAAGAGAAAACAAACATGTCTTTACAATAACTTTGAATGTATCGACAGCGATAGATACGAAGCAAAAGAATAATTAATTCAATTAATTAATCTACAACATGAAAAACATCCTTGACAACATTGCTTGCTCAACTTCCAGATTTGGAGTATAGAATATAAATTATCTTAAAATAAATAATTTTAGAGATTCTTCTACAGTTCTTTATTTCACTTTGTGAAACAACTTTCTTGCTTGGTTTTCATACATATTAGCATGTACATCTACACTTCAAAACAAAAACTTTTTCATCCGCAAAAAAACAATATATTTAATGTATAATATGTTAGCTCATGAAAATATTTGAGAAACATTTCGATTTAAATAATATAGATATAAGATCCTGTAAGAACACTCATCGGTAGAATATATATTTTTGTGGTCATAACTTCATATCTGCGTTTATCAATTATTATTTGCATACCAGAAAAGAACCACCAATAGATTACATATTATGCGCCAATATTTCTTATACTAATAAATGATCATAACATGCATAAAAAAGTATTCTTAGCCCATTTGCCCTTGAAAAATATTGTCTACCACGACCTCCATTAGTTTCTTATGATTGTAGTTATTTATATTAGAAGCCTCATAAATTTTGCATCTTCTAACATTAAATAGTTTTTTTCTCCACACAAAAGACTTGAAAATTTCTAGAGTCTTCATCATTCATCTACAATTTGCTTTCTCGACCTCCCTGAACTTTCCCCCTATGTTGCTTATGCAAATCAACACTGGAATACACATAAATAGAGGGGGTGGGTGGGTGGGTGGGGTAAAATATGAAAAAGCACAAAATTAAATGCCGTCATCTTCTTAATTGTAAGAAGACTCAAAGAAGGCAATTGAAATACAAAGATTTTCCAACAACCAATTGAAGCGAAACGTCACATGTAAGTACATGTATAAATATACACTAATCAACCATCTTATGTGGTTAAATAAACCAAACTTGTTGGAAGTAACTTGAATGAAAGCGTGCAGCACACTGATTTAGCTCTAAATCTAAAATATTTTGAAGGTAGCTAGCCATAGAAAATGAACCTAATCAAGTATATTTCAAACCAACCTGAAATATTCCTACTCCCGAGCTTCAATCAATTATTTCTACCTTTTCTCTTCATGTCTTATTAAGCGGTAATATTGAATGATAGAAATAGCGCAGCCAAGAATATCTATTATTTTTTCATTATTGTCTATTAGAAGCGAAAAAATTGCATCTTTTGAATTCCTGCCAATAAGTGATTCTATTGTAGGTCCGATGAAAGAGAAAATCACTCCAAGAAATTAAATTAAATTATTTTAGATACGTATCAAATACCTTAGATGCATAATAACGTTGTAGTGCTAAGTCAGAAGCATGACTATTAAATTACACAACGCAATCATGCATGAGGCAGAAAGCAGAGGAAAAATATTGTATTAGTAATGTTTGTATTAGTTATATTTGTATTAATTGTGATGAGATATTTCTTATGCATTGTTTGAAATACTATATTAAAAATAATAATCATTGCATAAGAGAACCCCAAGAGGGTACCCTTGACGTGACCGACACTCAAAGAATCATTGCTGATTCTCTAAGAGAACCACTTGATTTCATCATCACATCACATTCAACAATGAAGGAATACACTCAAGTAAAAGCTGTAAGTTAACCAAATAATTGGATCTCTGTATCGATAATGGTTCCCAATGAGCAAAAGTTAGAAAGTAATAACAGTTTAACTGTAGCTAATCAACATCTATGAAGCTTCTAATTCAATTCTAGAAGGTATAAAGACATGTCCCGGACTACCTAAAAAAAAAAAAGAGACTACGTACTAATCAAGGCATTTATGCATAATCAGGAAGTTTCTCTAACTGACAGTTATCGCATATGAGCTGGTGATGATAGAACGTTTGCACTGTTGTTGCCACAGTCACCCATACTTGCCAAGGTAAAGGATAATCAACCAATCTTGAATCCACAATCAATAAATGTCCAACTTTTGGGACATGAGAGGCATGACCTCTATCCTACACTGTCAATGGAGTTAATGGGTTAGAATTGTTCTTTACTCCTGCCCATATTGGTGCTTAATACTCTTGTTTAGTAAATTTTGGACATCCTGTTTAGTAAATTTTAGTTATGATGTAATGTCTACATTATTTAATCTGCATTTATCAAGTGATTGACTAAACAAAGGATCATTTCAAGTAAGTACTTCGATTTTCATATTTTTCTAAAGAAAATTTGAACACATACATCCAAAGCGAAAAAACACAAATACGCTCCACAACATAACTTATAACTATATTCAATACACAAAAATTAGCTACGAATGTAATAAAGACAAGAATGATTGCTCAGGTGGTAAGTATATAGAAATGAGCCAAAAGTAATTGTTTAGTTTTGAATTCGAAAAAAGTGATATTAACTTGTTCAATTGTCACTACCTGGACCTAGGGTCTAGACGTGACACGACGAATGGGAACTCGAGAGTCCCCCAACAAGTCTCAAGATACCAAAATATACATCATCGGTTCGAAAGCGTACACAAGGTGAACACATAGTTCTATAGGGCGGGAAAGTAGGATTCACTTTATGGGGGCAATTCGGGACTTAGGATCTTTCCATCATAACATATAGCCAAGCCATAAATCGCATAACCAAATCACATAATGATAGTCAAAGATAACCAACCCATAACATAGACTTAAGTCATAACACATAGTATAAAACGTAAGGAGGTTTACAAGGTGTCCAACAATGCCTCTACATAGATTGGTTGGGGGACAAGACATTCCCTAAGCTCAGCCTCAATACATAAAGAAATGAAAGTATCCAAGGTAGATAGATAGTGGATCATCCTTGGATGATAGGACTCACCACTACAAATAAACTTGGAATCCGAGCTAAGCGTCAAGCGCTGGATGACCAAAGTCAGCGTCAAGCGATGGATGATCAAAGTCCTTGGTCCCTACATGGTGAAATCATGTGGGTAAGAGTATGCATTAGTGCTGTTGAATATACTAAGTATGCGGGATACAATACATAAAACTTACGAAAACATGCATTTCAATGTTAGATGATAAGGGCACATATTATCGAAAGAAATATATAACAAGGAAAGTAATATAACAAGATATTATGAAACTAATGGTGCATTAAGTGCAAATGATGCTCATATATAAAGTGGGGATGTGACCATAACCGACATAAGTAAGACCAAGCGATCTATTACTTAGAATCCCGATGAAATCCCCTCATCGGTAAAGAGGTAGTCTACTTGCTAAAGGTAAACTATACTTCACTTTACGGGATCCCCATTTTGTATAAAACAACCTTTTTTATAAGCATCCCCATTTTGGATAGAATTTCACATATAACATATTATATCATTTCTTCTCCTTACAGGCATTCCCATTTCGGAGGCAACTTTCCTTACAGGCATCCCCATTTTTAAAAAAAACCTGTGTTAAGCACATAGTTTGAGGAAAGAGAGAGAGAGAGAACGCTCCATCCATCGGTGCTAAGTTGTTATCTCATAAGAATACATACGTATATATATATATATATATTTCAAGAGACAATGTTCACTTCCAAGATTATTTAAATGCATTCTTAATCTTAA
The DNA here is from genome assembly GCA_025642045.1 of Solanum sejunctum. Lineage (NCBI taxonomy): Eukaryota > Viridiplantae > Streptophyta > Magnoliopsida > Solanales > Solanaceae > Solanum > Solanum sejunctum. Next base: position 22,038 of record JAOTQJ010164995.1, on the reverse strand, counting down.
AGCCAAATACTATTCATATTAATTCATACTTAGGATCAAATGAAAAAATTATACTTTCATAGTCATAATACTCATGCATAGGAATAGGCAATTCATATAGAAAATGGTGCATGAAATGACCCCAAAAAGTGCCCGAAAATGTGCCTCGAAAGTGCCTAGAATCATAATTTCTATATATCTAAAAATCTGTTTGTCATTTTAAAAATTTGACTTTATATTCTTCTTTGGGGGAAAAATTAAGTGGGAAATGGGTCTAACAAGAATTTTAGACAACCGTATCAAAACTCGAAAATTGCAAAAACTTGATTTAGGAGGGTCAACTTTATAGGGGCCTATATCTTAGCGTACAAAGAACTGGTGGCCCTCGAGCTACCAAATTAAATCTCTTTGAATTAGCTTTCTAACGCCCTTGATTTCATCTCATTCTGAGTTCGTATGAAGAATTTATGCCCATTTTTGTAGAACTCAATTGTGTAGAAATGCAAATTTCAGTGTGTAATCTGCGTCACTGAGCAATGATATTTTTGGATCCGTATTTCTTGACTTCATTCCAAGATTTTCAAGTCTTGGGCCTGAGGTTTCCCATACTTGAAAAATGTCTATACTTAGTGTTATTTCACCCTCGTATCATTCTAAACATTCCCCCATACTCACTCAAACATTTACACTAATATTTCTCTCAAGATTCAAGTTCCAAAACCCTCATCCGGATCTATGAAATTCCTTTAAGCTTCAAGTCTCCATTAAAGTCTTCTTCAAGAAATTTTTCAAGGTTAAGGTGTGTGAGTTTCTTTAATGGGTTCCTTTCACCCATGACACCCAAGCCTCCTTTAACTTATATTGCATGATTTAAAGTTAATTTACAAATAGGTCTTGCTTATTATGAAATTCACTGCACACTGTGTTAAAGCTATGTGAAATTGTGACTGTTTTGTTACGTTTTGAGCTATAAATCTTGGACCTATTGTAAGATTTGATGTAGGATTTTTATGTATATTGTTTGAGGGGATTACAAGGTGTTGATTGATGGTTTTACAATGGATTTTCTTGCATGATTTCATCTCTATATTTCATGGTTTTATACTAGCATCACACACCCTCTAAGTGTTTGATAAAATGTCCGGATGTGGTTTCTTGAAGAGTTGAAGGTACAAAGCATGAGATATGATATGATTGAATATATGATGATGAAATGAGCTTGTGTATATGATATATTTTATATAAAGTGTTGCATTTGAGCATGCCCGATCTAGGTAACCTAGTTAAGGGGTTAATATCTCAACCATTAGGGTGATGGGTGCTATCATCACTTACCATGATGAGGGGTTTGTACCTGACACACTAGGATGATGGGTACTATCATCACTAACCTTGATGAGGGGTTTGTACCTCACACACTAGGGTAATGGGTGCTATCATCACTAACCTACCAAAGGGGTTTGTACTTTGGAAATCTAGCGTGGTCTCTTCTACACATATGATATCTTATATGAGTATAAGTTACTTATATATGTTTTACTTAAGTATTGATCATTCATGCCATATTGTTATATGATGTCTATTGCCTATTATTATGGATTTTGATCATGAGGCTTATCTCTTTATGCATTGCATCCTTCATACTTAGTACATTCAAATGTAATAATACATACTCTTGCCTACATGATATCACCATGTAGGGATCGAAGCCCAAGTTGATCATCTTCGTCCTCCACGTGGCTAGTTCGATACTACTCAAGCTACTTAGTGAGTTCTCCATTTTGGGGACCTTAGTATATGTTTCCCTTATTATATATTGAAATACTCTTCTTTACTTTCTATTTTGACTATGAGGGTGAGCCTGGTTGCTTTGTCTTGGCCCCCGCTATTACCTATGTAGTAGAGGTGTTGTTGGACATGCTATGTACCTATGATATGAGCCTTGATTCCTTGTCTCTTAATTATGATGTTATGCAAGCTTTGCCCCTTAGTCCCAATCCCCTTGGTTATACTTGTCTCTCGTCGTCATTTTAATTACTTTCGCGACTAAGGATGTGTAATGACATACTACGAGGCTTGTTTGGGGTTTATTTGGGTTCCTCATTTGCCGATCATGTCTAGGCCCTAAGCTTGGGTCATGACAAAGATGGTATCAAAGCACTAGGTTGATAGATCCTCATAGTCCAACACACCGCTCCGATTAGAGTCTTATTCATGGTTATGTTGTGCACCACAACTATGAATAGGAAGCTATGAGATATTTTAGGAAATATTTCACTTCTTCATGATCTATTTATTGCGATAGAGTTAGATCCCCTAGGGCTTATTGCTAACCCCTAATCATTACATTTCAGAAAATGTCTCAAGCTACTCAAGATAACTATATGTCAGATGCGGAGGTTAGTAATGCTCTATGGGTAATGGATAAAGTGGTGACAATATTGGCAACCCAACTTAATCAATAAGTGAATGATCCTGAGACTTCAAATGGTAAGGGGAGAGGTAGTGAGGCCAAAAGGGCCCATTTTGAATGAAAGTTCCGGAGTCCCAAAGATAGAAAGGTTATGGTATCTTATGATAGGTGCCCAAAGTGTGGTAAATACCATGATGGCCCATGCTTGAGAAGTGCTAAGGCTTGTTATAGTTGTGGGAGATGGGTTTTATGAAGAAATAGTGTCCTCAAAAGTGTAAAAAGGGTAAAAAAGGTAATGAGGTGGTGGTAAGGAAGACTAATGCTTGTTATAAATATCATGAAGTGGGTCACAAGCTAGTGGATTGTCCATATGTTCGAGGGAAGTGTAAGGGTGGTCGACCTATAGATCGAGGTGGTCATGTTGATCAAGTGGATCAAGGAAGGGATAAAGTGCCTAATGCTATTATCGATATTTGAAATTTCCCTGGCTTTGTTGTACATGCATAGTTAGGCCCAGTGTGCCACTATTTCTTCTCTATTCTTTTGGTTGCTAGTGGGGCTTCTTGTGTGCCCAAGTTGTTGTGTGGATCTTTTGTGTCCTTCCTTTTGTTAGGTATATTGGTGCTAGAAGGTTTATAGGTGTTGATCCGGGGTTGTATTGCATTAGGTCTTGCTTTGTGGTTTGTTAGAGTTGATGTGGTGGATTTGAAGGTATACGAGGGATGGAATGGTTGCATGCATGTTATGTATTCATAGGTAGTAAGACCTATAGAGCTAGATCCCGAATCCCTAATGAGTCTGTCCTTGAGTGGGAGGTTGTCAAATAGTAGCAAGGGAGGTAGGTCCATTTCATGTCTTAAGGTACAATTGATCTCTAAGGGGTTGCATTTATTATCTTGTGAGAATTGGAGGTGTTGAACCTAAGTTGTTTTGTTTATAAAATTGTTGTTGTTGGTAGATGAGGCCTTGAATATCCTTTTTTGATATTTCAAATTTGGGGCGGTGTCCTTTGGTTAGACTAGTGCACTGGCTATGCCTATAAGTCTCATGAATAAGATCCTTTATCTTCTACTCTAATAGGCTTATGGTGGCTTTGGTGATGATATGATGGTTCATTTCCCTAATGAGGTAGTACATGTGAGTTATTTGAGGGTAGTACTACAAAGTTTAAAGAAGAAAGTTAGTTGCTAAATAAGAGAAGTGAGGGTTTGGTTGTAAGAGGTTGCCTTCCTAGGTCGTGTGGTGCCGGAAGATTAAGTGGATCCTAGTAAGATGAAGGTGGTTAGAGATTGGCCTAGACCTTTGAACCTATTGGAAATTAGGAGCTTCTTGGGTTTAGTGGGCGAATACCAGAGGTTGTGAATAGGTTATCTTCTATTACTTCTCCTATGACTTAGTTAACCCTAAGTAAGACCATGATATGACGAAATTTTGAGTAGGTGCTTTAATAGGTTCGGGAGTTGCTATCTCTTGTGTGATTCCTTTGTGCTAATAGGATTCATGTGTCTGTGTCCCGGAGGGTTGCGTGGGTCTATAGTGGCTAGAAGAGATCTTTAAGGGTTGCCTTATGTTCTTATTGCATAGAGTCTTGTCTTGTGATCTTGGTTGAGCTTAGCTTGTTGGGTTGGAGGTCTTGGGGTAGTTTCTTCCAATGAGTATAGAACCCGTAAGGTTGTAATATGACGATTAAGGATGATCGATCTATTTGGCCAACTACAATGGGTTAGTCACTTCTCTAAGGTTGATTTAAGGTTTGGGTTTTGTTCTCAAGTGTGGAGGAGGGTAGGTGATATCCCTAAGTATCTTTTCGGACTAGGAGTGAGCATTATTGGTATTGATGGAGTTGTTTGGTTGACTTATGCATCAATGGTGTTTGTGGGTTCTTGAATAGGGTCTTAAAACCCTACCATGATATATTTGTGGTGGTCTCTAGTGTTGAGGTATTGATTTGTTTAGAGCTTGTGAATCATTTGGTGGTAGCATTGCAACTCTTAGAGGATGAGAGGTTGTTTGCTAAATATGATAGCTGTGCATTGTGGATGGCAAGAAAGTGATTAGAATTCTTTAAGGATTATGAATGAGGGTGCATTATTTTTTCCTTATAAGGCTAATGTTGCAGTTAGTGCTCTAGGTAGCCTAGTATGTGTGGATAATGGTGGCAAGGAAGAGACTAGTAGTATCCATCAGTTGGTTAAATTGGAAGTAGGTTGAGGGAAATTGAGCATGGTGGTGTACCATTCTTGATGGTTCCAAATCTTCTCGGGTTAAGAGGTCTAGATTAGGCAAGGCCTTGATTTTGCCTTATTAGGGTTAGAAGTTTTGGATGAGAAGATGATAGAGTGGAGGTTGTCTCCCAAGGGGAGATAGCGGTTATGGTACCAAGTGGGTTAGGTGTATTTAAGGTTGACAATTGAGTTGAATATTGTGAGTCCTTATAAGAGTGTAGCGGGAGGTTGATAAGGTTGCAGACGTTTGGGAATTGCCTGTGGTAGGGGTATGGTTTATCCGGTTTGTTATGCTTCTAGGTTGAGAGGATGCATTGGTGACTCTAGTGCTATAGAACTCTTTAAAATTGTGGGTGAGGTGGAGGATAAAATGGCTTAGAAGGAGGTCCCGGTGTTGGATGGATGAGTGGAGAAGTTGACTGATGAGGATGTAGTGTTCGTCAAGGCCTTTTGGAAGAGTTATCTATTCGTAAGTGTTTTTCGGGGAGCCGGTGTGGGCATAGAGAAGCAATATCCATATTTATTTTATTCTATTCAATCTTGTGATGACATGTCAAGTCCTTTCTATGATTCCAAGTCCTATGTTTCATCCCCCATGTCATTCATATGCATTCATGTTTAAGTTGGCAAGTTTATGATGATTTTACCCTTATGTTGAGATTTTGAAAATGGTGTTTTAAATGCAATGTTGCTTTCTTGTTGGGGCTGATTTGTTTATGATCACTCTTGTCTGGTATGTTTCTTTCATATTTGGGGACAAATGTTCCCAAGGGGGAGATATTGAAACGACCCCCAAAAGTGTCCGAAAATGTGCCTCGAAAGTACCCGGAATCATAATTTCCATATATCTAAATATCTGTTTGTTATTTCAAAAATCCAACTTCATATTCTTGTTTAGGGGGAAAAGTTGTACGGGAAATAGGTCTAACCCAAATTTTAGAGCAACCGTATCAATCAAAAATCGCAAAAATGCGATTAAGGAGGGTCAACTTTAATGGGGCATATCTCTTAGCACATAAAGAACTAGGTGATCCACAACTTACCAAATTAAATCTCTTTGAATTTTATTTTAAATACACTTGGTTTCACCTCATTCCATGTTTGGAGAAGAATTTATACCCATTTTTATAAAACTCATTTGTACAGAAATGCGAATTCCAGTGAGTACTTAGTGTCGCGGAATGTTATTTTGGTCTTGTTTTTCTTGACTTCGGTCCAAGTCTTTCAAGTCTTGGGCCTAAGGGCTCCCATACTTGAAAATACCTATACTTAGTGTTATGTCACCCTCATATCATCCTAAACATTCCGCAATAATCACTCAAACACTTACACTAATTTTTCTCTCAAGATTCAAGTCCCAAAACCCTCATCCGGATCTAAGGAATTCCTTTAAGCTTGAAGTGTCTATTAAAGTCTTCTTCAAGAAATTCTTCAAGGTCATGGTATGTGGGTTTCTTTCATGGATTCCTTTCACCCATGATACTCAAGCCTCCTTTTACTCAAATTGCATGATTTAAATTTAATTTACAAATGGGTCTTGCTTATTGTGAAGTTCACTGCACACTATGTTAAAGCTATATGAAATTGTGCTTTTGCTATGTTTTAAGCTCTAAATCTTGGATCTATTATAAGAGTTGATGTGGGGTTTTGATGTATATTGCTTGAGGGGGTTGCAAGGTGTTGATTGATGGTTTTACAATGGATTTTCTTGCATGATTTTATCTTATATTTCATGGTTTTATACTAGCATCACACACCCTCTAAGTGTTTGATAAAATGTCTGGATGTGGTTTCTTGAGGAGTTGAAGGTCCAAAGCATGGGATATGATATGATTGGATATATGATGATGAAATAAGCTTGTTTATATGATAGATTCTATATAAATTGTTGCATTAGACCATGCCCGATCCGGGTAACCTAGTTGAGGGGTCAATATCTCAACCACTAGGGTGATGGGTGCTATCATCACTAACCTTGATGAGGGGCTTGTACCTCACACATTAGGGTGATGGGTGCTATCATCACTAAACATGATGAGGGGTTTATACCTCACACACTAGGGTGATGGGTGCTATGATCACTAACCTTAATTTGGGGTTTGTACCTCACACACTAGGATGATGGGTACTATCATCAGTAAACTACTAAGGGGTGTGTACTTTGAAAATATAGCTTGGTCTCTTCTACACATATGATATCATATATGAGTATGAGTTATATACGTATGTTTTACTTGAGCATTGATCATTCATGCCATATTGTTATATGATGTCTATTGCTTATTGTTATGCATTTTGATTATGATGCCTATCTCTTGTTGCATTGCATCCTACAACTTAGTACATTCAAACATACTAACGTATACTCTTGCCTACATAATATCACCATGTAGGGATCAAAGCCCAAGTTGATCATCTTCCTCCTCCATGTGGCTAGTTCGGTACTACTCAAACTAGTTGTTGAGTCCTCCACTTAGGGGACCTTAGTATATATTTCCCTTATTTTGTGTTAAAACACTCCACTTCGGGGACCTTAGTATATGTTTCCCTTATTATGTGTTAAAACACTCTTCTTTACTTTCTATTTTGACTATGAGGTTGAGCCCAATTGCTTTGTTTTGGCACCTACTATTATCTTTGTAGTAGAGGTATTGTTGGATATGCTACTATGATATGAGCCTTGACTCCTAGTCTCTGTATTATGATGTTATGCAAACTTTGCCCCTTAGTCCCAATCCCCTTGGTTATACTTATCTCTCATTGTTGTTTTTATTGCTTCTGCGACTAAGGATGTGTAATGATATGCTATGAGGCTTTTTTGGGGTTCTTTCGGGTTCCCCATTTGCCGGTCACGTCTAGGCCCTAGGCTTGGGTCGTGATCGTGCAAGCACCTAAAATGCTCAAAGAGCCATAATCAATAGCCATATATGTGATCACAATGTTGTTATAACTAATATCTTATCAAAATCATATCATAGAACATAATTGGGCTTAACTCATAACATAATTTCCATAAATTCTCATTAACAAGAATGCATATGCTGTGAATGATGTGAGAATAGCATGGGTAATTGAAATTCAATCTATATCATCAATATAATAAGAAATTCAAGTGAAAATATAGTTAAATACATATTTGAAATTATAATATAATCACCCATGTTTAGATTCAAACATTTAAGGGCCATGTATATTCATATATTCATAATAACAATGTATTTCAATATTCCTAAGATTAATTTATCTTTAAATCCATAAATAGACATAACCCATTCATTGTTGAAATTTAAGAAATCAAAATATTTTAAAACCCCAAATTAAAGTAAGCAAAATTCATGTATATTTCTTGAAAATAGGTTAGGTCACCTTGATTGAAAGTAACCGAGGATCAAAAACCACATACCTTTACCAAGATGATGAAATTCCCCAATAATTTGAAGACAAATTGAGTTCCCTAGCTCCAAATGTTGAAATTCCTAAGAGTTCTTTTGAGAGTTGTTTTGAGAGAGTGAGTGAGTTTGAATGTTTGAAATAGGTTTTAGGTCTTTAGATGACCATGAAATAGAATAGGAATCCCCAAAAGATAAATAAAAATAATTAAATTTACGAAAATGCCATTAATGAATTGGAGGAAAAATTCACCAAAATTCACCTGACTTGAGGCCAAACGGTTCATTTGGCACTCCACGGTCTGTGTGGAGTGCCTGCGAAACAACACTTAGAAAAGTTTCTGGAAATTTTGATTTTGAACCAGCACATAGAATTTTTTGCACGAGCCCACCAAACAGATACCTTTCATGAGCCGTGTGAAGCCACATGGTCTGTGTGGTGCTCCCATCTGCCCAAAATTAGGAAATTTTGTAGAAAGTTATAAGACAGTGATTCTATACTTAGAATATTTTCACTCCGAAGGCTTGATGGAGGGCCACATGGCCCGTCTCATGCCACATGACCTGTGTGACTGGGTGTGGCACCTCACTTAGCCCGAATGATGGGGTTTTCAAGATTACGCCACTCCACATAATCCGTTAAGTGTCACACGACTTATGTGGGGTGCTAGTGAGGTGTGCCTTAGCTTGGAAACCACATCAAGGCCAACATTCAAGATTTGAGGCCAAGTGTGGTCTCACTTGAGGCCACACAACTCATGTGACCTCCCACTGGCCATGTGGTCTCTCTTGAGGTAACACTTGGCCCAAATTTTTGCACAAAACAAAATTTCTCAAGGACCAATGATGTTGTATGATATCCGGGTCATTACATCATCTCCCTCTTGCGAACATTCATCCTCAAATGTGCAAAATAAGGATTGAATTAGAACATGAAACTTCCAAACACAATGTACCATACATAGTTCATCATTTGAAAATCATAAAGCCATTAAATCTCTTGTTGAAGCAAATTAAAATCATTCAAAACATTATAAAAACCATTTTAATGCATATGTAAGCATGTCATGCCATAAGACTAAAGAATGAAAGAATTGGGACCAATTAGATAAGGAAGAACCTAATACCTTAGGCTTGAGTAGATTGGAAAAGATGGGGATATCGCTTCATCATGTCTAATCTACCTCCCATGTAGCACACTCTATATGTTGGTTCCTCCAAAGTACCTTCACTGATGCCACATCCTTGTTACGAAGTTGTTTCACTTATCTATCTAAAATCTCTATTGACACTTACTCATAAGACAAGGTCTCTTCCATCTCAATACCCTCCAAAGGTACAATAGTGCTAGGATCACCAACCATCTTTTTCAACATGGACACATGGAAGACTAGTGAATAGAACTCAAGTCTGGTTGTAACTCCACCCTACATGCCACATTTCCAATCTGCTCAATAACTTAATAAGGGCTTACATATTGGGGACTTAGCTTCCCCTTTTTGCCAAAATACATCACTCCCTTCATAGGTGAGACTTCCACAAATACCCAATCCCCAACTTGGAATTCAAGATCCCTATTCCTAATATCTGAATAGGACTTTTGGCGACTTTTGGTCGTCTTCAACCTCTCTCTAATCAACTTCACTTTTTCCATAGCCTTCATTACCAAGTCTAGGCCAATCAAAGCCACTTCCCCCAACTTAAATTACCCCACCGGAGACCTACACTTCCTACCACACAAGGTCTCAAACAGGGCCATACCAATGATTGCATAGAAGCTATTATTATAATCGAACTCGATAAGTGGAAGATAGTCATTCCAATTTCCTTTTAACTCTAACACACAAGCCTTTAATATATCTTCCATAGTTTGAATTGTCCTCTTGGCTTGCCTATCGGTTTAGGGATGAAAGACGGTGCTCAATTTGACCTTAGTACCAAGTCCCCTGTAAAATAACCTCCAAAAGTGCAAAGCGAATTGGGTACCCTAATCCGATATAAAAGACCTAGGCACACCATGCAACCTAAGCAACTCTTAGATGTACAAAGTTGCATAGTCTTCGGCACCAAAAGTAGTCTCAACTGGTAAAAGATGAGCTGATTTGTTCTTTCAGTCGATGATCACCCAAATAGAGTCAAATTGTTTCCGAGTTCGACGTAACCCAACCACAAAGTCTATATTTGTATCTTTCCACTTCCAAGTAGGGATCTCAATGTCTTGAGCTAACCCTTTGGGTCTTTGATGCTCTACCTTCACTTGTTGACAGTTTGGGCATTCAGATATAAACTTGGCTATGCCGTTCATTCTTCATACCATGCCACCAATACATATTCCTTCAAATCTAAATACATTTTAGTGGACCCCAGGTGAATAAAATAATGAAAATTATGGGCTTATCTCATGATCACCTTCTTAAGGTCATCCACATCCAGAATGCATAATCAGTCTTGATACCGAAGTATACTATCTCCCCTTTGGGAGAAAAGTTCAATATTCTTCTTGACAACCAATTTCTTCAATTCAACCAAGGATGGATCTAAATCTTGCTTAGCCTTCACATAAACAACCACAAGGATTTGGCCCCATTTAGAATATGTATACCACCATCACTGGAATCAGCCACTCTAATACCCAATCTAGCCAAACGGTGAACATCCCTTGCCAACTCCTTCTTCCCCTCTTCAACATGAGCCATACTTCCTGTAGAGAACCTACTAAGAGCATCAACTACCACATTCTCCTTGTTGGGGGTGGTATCGAGCACTTATGTCGTAATCCTTTAGAAGTTCCAACCATCTCCTTTGTCTCAAATTAAGGTCCTTTTGAATAAACACATATTGCAAGCTTTTATGATCAGCGAAAACATCAACATGTACACCATACAAATAGTGCCTCCAAATTTTCAAAGCAAAAATCACCGCCGCTAATTCAAGTTCATGGGTTAGGTAATTACGCTCATGCATCTTCAATTGCCTTGATGCATAATCTATCACCTTATCACATTTCATAAGTACATAACCCAACCCAATTCGAGAAGTATCATAATATACAACAAAGCCATCCAAACCATTTGGTAGAGTCAAAACCAGAGCCGATGTAAGTCAATCCTTCAAAGTTCAGAAACTCCTATCACACTCGTCCGACCACACAAACTTAGCCTTCTTTTGAGTCAACTTAGTCAATGGAGATGCAATAGATGATAACCTCGCAATGAACCTTCTATAATAACCCACTAACCCAAAGAAGCTTTGAATGTCCGAAGGAGTCAATGGTCTAGGCCAATTCTTTACCGCCTTGGTCTTTTTCGGGTCCACCTTTCTACCATCACTTGACATCACATGACCCAGAAAAGCAACTTCATCCAACCAAAACTCACATTTGCTAAATTTGGCAGACAACTTCTTCTCTTTCAAGGTTTGCAAAATCAACCTTAAATAATCCATATGCTCCACTTATTTTGGGAATACATGCAAATATCATCAATAAAGACTATCACAAAACTATCAAGGAATAGCTTGAACACCCATTTTATAAGATCCATAAATATGACCAGAGCATTAGTTAGGCAAAACAACATCACCACAATCTCAAAGTGCCAACACTTTGTCCTGGAGGCCATACTAGGAATATCACACTCTCTAACCTTTAACTGATGATACCTGGAATGGAGGTCAATCTTCGAAAAGTGAATAGCCCTTTGAAGTTTGTCAAACAAGTTATCATTTCTAGGCAACAAATACTTATTTTTAATGTTCACCTTATGCAATTGTCTATAGTCGATACAAATCCAAAGAGACCCATCTTTTTTCCTTAGAAATAACACCGGAGCACCCCATGGAGATATACTTGCCCTAATGAAACCCTTCTCTAATAAATCTTTCAACTGATCCTTCAATTCCATCAATTCAATTGGTGCCATATGATAGGGAGGGATAGGGATAGGTTGAGTATCCGGAAGAAGATCTATACCAAAGTCTACTTCCCTTTTGAGATGAATACTGGGCAAGTCTTCGGGGAACACATCTAGAAACTCATTCACCACCAGAACCAACTCAAGAGTAGGTAATTTGGACTCCACATCCTTAACCCTCACAATGTGGTATATAAACCCATTGGAGATCATCTTTCGAGCTTTGAGGTAGGAAATAAACCAATTCTTAAATGCAGAGTCACTATGCTTCCATTCAAGAATAGACTCACTAGGAGGTTGAAACTTCACCTTTCGAGTTCTACAATCTATAGAGACATATGATGCATGGAGTCAATCAATCCTAAGAATCACATCAAAATCATACATTTTGAGTTCCACAAGATCACACGAAAATACCTTACGCAACATAAATATAGGTCAACCACGATAGATCCTATGTGCAATAACAGATTTCCCCATGGGAGTATTAACTAAGTAAGGATCCCTTAATATTTTTGGACTCAAACCAAATTTAAAAGCGAATAGAGGAGTCACAAATTACAAGTTTTCACCCAGATTAAGCAAAGCATAAACATCAAAATCAAAGACTTTTAACATACCAGTCATAACATCTGGAGCCTCCTCAACCTCCTGACATGCATGAAGAGCATAAAACTTGTTCTTACTCGAGAAACACCTTAAGGAACTCCTGGTTGACCTTGTCCACCTTGAGCCACCTGGCCTTGGCCTCTTTGAACATTACTGGGGAAATCAACAACCTTGTGGTTCTTATCGCTGCATCCAAATCAAGAACCCATATTCCTCAAACATTCGCCCATGTGGGTCTTCCCACACTTATCACACAGAGGGTATACCTGACCACCACCAACTGGTGCCCTAGGTGGAGGCACCTTAACATTAGTAACCTGAGCACCCAAACCTTGGCCCTATTGGAAATGACCAAAGCCACCACCCTAAGAACAGGAGAGCCTACTATCAAAATAAGCCCTCTCAAGATTATGCACTCTCCTCCCCTTCAGTTTCTCCCCTTCGATTTGTTCAACATAAACCATAAGCTTAGAGATGTCCATATCCTATTTAAGCATCGCCATATGATATTCTTGTACAAGCAAGTCAGAGATACCAAAAGTGAACTTATGCATTCTTGCACAGGAATCAGCCACAAGTGTTGGAGCATACTTGGAGAGCTTAGTGAACTTGAGGGAAGAATCCATCATACTTATATTACCCTATCTAAGGTTGATAAACTCGGTCATCCTGGCTTTCCTGAGCTCAAGTAGGAAGAAATAATCCAGAAACGTAAGCTTGAACTTCTACCAATTAACATCACCATAAACCCTCTCCATAGACCATTAAGTGTACCATACCTGTGCTACGTCCTTCAACTGATAGGCAACCAATTCAGTCCTCTCCTTAGAAGTGACACCTATGACATTCAATACTTCAGAGAGCTAATTAATGAGCTCCTGATCATCCTCGTCAGTCTTAGACCCAAAGAACACCGAAGGATTGATCAGGGTGAAATCCTTTACTCTAGCAGTCGGAGTAGGATCCCGAGGAAGATTGGCATGCTAGTCTGAGTAGTCACCACTTGGGTAAGTATGGGAAAGGCCATACGAAACTCACCATTAGAGATAGGCTCATCCATAGGCCCTTGAGGTACTTGAACCTCATTACTTGGGGCTGGTATGAAAGGTCTACCATGAGGCATTTTCTGAAATAGAGCAAGGATACCATCAAGGTTAAGAGTTAAAACAACTATTCATAGTACGACATAATGCATGAAGAAGTGAGACAATTCTTGGAACGTTGTCATAGCCTCCCAGTTGTAGACATGGAGCACTTCACACTCATAAATAGGACTCTAATTGATATGACATATTGGAACCCGAGGATTATTTATAAGCCTAGGGCTTTGATACTATCTTTGTCACGAGTAGGACCGAGGGTCTAAATGTGATACGGTGAATGGGAATCGGAAGGTTCCCAAATAATCCTCAAGATACCAAAACTTACATCATCAGTTCGGAGCATACATAAGATGAACACATAATTCTATAGGGTAGGAAAGTAGGACTCACTCTATGGGGGCAATTCGAGACTTAAGATCTTTCCATCATAACATATAGTCAAGCTTAAAATCACGTAACCAACTCACATAATGATAGTCAAAGATAACCGACTCATAACATAGACTTAAATCATAACACAAAGCATAAAATGTAAGGAGGTTTACAAGGTGTCCAATAATGCCTCTACATAGATGGGTCAGGGGCTAAGACATTTCCCAATCTCACCCTCAATACATAAAGAAACGAAAGTATACAAGGTAGATAGATAGTGGATCATCCTTGGAAGATAGGACTCACCACTACAAATAAACTTGGAATCCGAGCTAAACATCAAATGGTGGATGATCAAAGTTCTCAGTCCCTACATGGTGAAATCATGTAGGAAAAAGTATGCATTAGCACATTTGAATATACTAAGTATGTGGGATGCAATGCATGGAACTTAGCAAAACCTACATTTCAATTTTACATGACAAGGCACATATTATCGAAAGAAATATATAACAAGAAATGTAATATAATAAGATGTCATGAAACTAATGGAGCATGAAGTGTAAATAATGCTCATATATATTATAACACCTTTCCATGTTTCAAGCCACATTTTGTTAGGTTGGGGGTGTATTAGATTCGTGGAAGACTTTTAGTACTTAGACGAGTTCAAGACTTCCATACGAGTTGAGTTTTGGGTATTGGTTAATGCAAGGGTCAACTTTAAATGAGTATAATTTTTAGAACACTTGGAACTAGGTAGCCCACAATATGTCAAATAAAATACCTTTGAGTTTTCTTTCCAATGCACTTGGTTTCACCTCATTTTGAGTTCGAATGAAGGAGTTATGATCATTTACGTGAAACCCTCCCCAGCAGTGATGTCACACGGGCTCCTTAACAGGCATTTAGGTATTTGACAGGCTGTTTGGACAGCCTTGAACTAGAAAAGGCCATTTTTGGCCTAAAGAAGGTGACAAGGCTAGTGGCACGGGTCGTGTGGCTTGCCACTGGCCGTGTGGATGGTCATAAGGTGTGTTCAAGGGAGGCTTGATGGGCATGGGATGAAATTTTGGTTAAGTGTGGTGCCACGGGCACCCTTGACTGGTCATGTGGGGTCTAATGGATCATGGAATCTAGGTAGGGTGGCCTAGCCATATTTTCTTGTCTAAATATGGTGCAAAAGACCACTACACGGACCATGAAGCATCACACGACCCGTGAACTAGTTTATCAAATTAACGATTACGCTAACTTTCCCCTAAGTGTTCCAATTGCTATTTTCAGGCTAAGTCTTGTCTCGCGGGCACTTCACATGACCAGTGGAGTGCCACATGACCAGTCAAGCCTCCAGTGAGGCAACTTTTTGCCAAATTTTCCATCCATTCACTAATGGCATTTCATAAATTTTAATACTCTAATGACCTTTTTAGACTTCCAATGCTATTTTAACCTCCCCAAAAGATATATACCCTATTCCAAAAGTATCAAACTCATTACTCTCATCTAAATTACTCTCAAATTCTCTCAAAAGCCTCCACCTAGATCCCAATACAATTTCAAGGAAACTCAAGAACAAGTTTTGGATTCCAAGACCCGCTTCCAAGCTCCAAGTCTTTCACAACCCAAATTCAAGAACCACAAAGTGTAAGGTATGTGGGTTTAACCATTGAATCCTTTCACCCATAGTGCTTAAGCCTCCTTTTTACATGAATTTCACATTTCTAAGTTGAGTTACTTATGGGTCTTATTTATTATGAATTTGACTATGAATTATATTAGGGTTTCACCAAAGTTTGATTGTTTAAACATGTTTTGAGCTATGGATCTATGATTTACTTTGAGATTTGATGATGGTTTTTAGTGTACATTGTTTGAGGGTATTACCAAGTGTTCGTGGGTAATTTTACATTGATTTTTCTTCCATGATTTCACTCTTGAATTGTATGATTTTGAACTAGCATTTCATATTTGTCAAGTATTTGATAAAATATCTTGTTAAGAATTCTTGAGTTATTGATGATCTCTAACTTACAATATCTACTTACAATATCTACCTACCCAAAGAACTATGTCGTAAAGTAGGGTATCGACAATACTCTTCGAAAAGGGCTATATCATAAAGTAAGTGGGCAACTACTTGGCCATTCTCAAGCATGTTTGAGTAAGGGTTGAGCATACTTATACTATAAATTGAGTTCACATTTCTCGATTATGTCTTAGCATGTTTTACTTCTAGCATTGATCATGCGTGCCATGTTGATATTATACTATCTCTTGCTTATGCTTATGTATTTTGACTATGTTTCCTATCTTTGGTTGCATTGCACCCTACATACTTAGTATATTCAAATGTACTAACTTATAATCTATGCCTACATGATGTTACCATGTTGGAAACCGAAGCTCTTTTGGATCATCCTCCCTGTGGCTAGTTGGTCATCTTGAAGAATAACCATTGGTGAGTCCTCAAGTTCAGGGATGTTAGCTTTGCACTCCTACTTCTGTTATCTTTTATGTCTAACTTTGATACTAAAAGGGTGAGCCCTGAAAGTTGTCTTGGTCCCCGCCAATTCTATCTTTAGAGGTATTGTTGGACAAGTTATGTAAGTATACTATGAGCCTTGAGTCTCTTGTTCTTGATGTTTATGTTATGAAAGGATTCCACTTAGCCCCTTTGCCCTTATTTCTATCTTTTGATGTTTTTTTATTGATTACACAACCAAGGATGTGTAATGATATGTAAGATGCTTGCTTGGGGTCCCTTCGGGTTCTCCATTCGCCGTGTCATGTCTAGGCCCGAGGCTTGGATCATGAAAAACTTGGTATGAGAACACTAGGTTGTTAATGGTCCTCTAGTGAGGCAACTCTTTGCCAATTTTTTTATCCGTTCACTAATGTCATTTCATAAATTTTAATTACTCTTATGACCTTTTTTGACTTCCAATGCTATCTTAACCTCCCAAAATACTTCCAAGTGAGTTTGTTGCATCCATGTTGGGCCAAAATCTACATTATTACTTTTATTTTGTACATTTCTTTGACATTCGGGGACGAATGTTCTCAAGGGAGGACAAATGTTCTCAAGGGGGAGATATTATGATACACCGTAACTCTATGCTCTTATGTATCCATGTTCCAAGCCTCATCTGGTTAGGTTAGGGGTGTATTCGGTTTGTGAGAGAACTATATTGTTAATGGTTCTCAGCATCCAACATTCTATGTTGATTAGAGTCTTATTTATGGATATGTTGTGCACCACAACTATGAGTAAGAGGTTATGAGATGTTCTAGGAAATCCTTCCCTTCTTCTTACTCTATGTTGCGCTATAGAAGTTAAGGTATTATTTCCCCCCTAATAATTGTTCTTTGCTATGGTAGATCATACCTATCCCAAGAGGAAGAAGAGCTCATATACCTGAAGGACAATCGGCCTACCCCACTCCTCAAGCTCCTCAAGATGGAGGGGCTACCGAGGTTGAGTTCTGGAATGCTATGACCATGTTGGCCTATTCCATTACTAATCAAATAAACCAAGGGACCTAAGTCTGTTATGGTTATACTCCTACCTCTAGGGTGAGGGAATTTACAAGGATGAATCCTCCAGAGTTCCACGGGTCTAAGGTGGATGAGGACCCTAAAGAATTCATATATGAGGTGTATAAGGTGCTATCTATCATAAGTGTAAGTTTAAAGGAAAATGCGAATCTAGCGGCTTATTAACTAAAAGGTATAGCTCAAATTTGGTTTGTGCAATGGAAGGTGGAGAGAAGAAACCATGATGCTATCCCTTAGAAGGAGTTCAAAGCCGCCTTTCTTAACTAGTTCTTCTCTCTTGAGTTGAGAAAGACTAAAATGATGGAGTTCATGAACTATAAGCAAGGTTCCATGAGTATGAGGGAATATGCTATCAAGTTTAACAAGTTTTTCAAGTATTCTCCATATTTGGTAGCCGACCCTTGGTCAAGGGTGAACAAGTTTGTGATGGGGGTATCCGATTTGGTTAATAAAGAGTGCCATACCACGATGTTTGTAAGAGATATGGTTTTGTCTCAGCTCATGACCTTTGCTGAATAACTTAAGAAGAAATGACATGGGGAGTCCAAGAGGGCTCAATTTGAGGGTGACTAATTTCAACAAGATTTTGAGTTTCAAGTCCAAGGGTCCTCTAGTGCTCTAAATAAGAGGGTGGCCAAGCAAGGGGTACCTAACCCAAGGCTCAGAGAAGGTGGTGAGAGGGAAGCTCGTCCTAGATACCAAAAATATGGGAGGAAACATGGTTGTACATGTTGGAGGAACGAGAGCATGCTTTGGCTGTAGTGAGATGGGCCACAAAATTCTGGATTGTCCATATGCTTAAAACAAGGGTAAAGGTGGTAATGTTAATCAAGGGGGTGCTCCAAGACATAATCGGTTCTATGCTCTTCAAAAGAGGCAAGAAGGGGATGAGGTGCCCGATGATGCTATCGGTATGTTAAAGTTTTCTTGATTTTTGTTATGCATGTTTTGATCATTTTGGGTGTCGCTATTTCTTTCATTGTTCCTTTTTGTTGCTAATAGGATTCATGTGTGACCCGAATGGTTGGGTGAGTCTATTGTGGCTAGAAGGTCTACAAGGGTTTTTCCATGTCCTTATTACATAGAGTCTTGTCTTATGATCTTGGTTGAATTTGGTTTGATGGGTTGGAGGTCTTTGGGTGGTTTGGCTACTTGTATATAATGTTTCCAATGAGTATAGCACCTGTAAGGTTGTAATATAATGGTTAAGGATGGATGATCTATTTGATCAACTACAATGGGTTAGTCACTTCTCTAAGAATGATCTTCGGTTCGGGTTTTGTACCTAAGTGAGGATAAGGGTAGGTGGTATCGCTAGGTGTCTTGTCAGACTAGGAATTGAGTATTCTAAGTCATGCTGGAGCTATTTGGTTGACTTATGCATCAGCTATATTTATGGGTTTTATATATAGGGTCTTAAAACCCTACCTTGTTATGGTTGTGATGGTCTCTAGTGATGGAGTATTGACTTATTTAGAGCTTGTGGATCATTTGAGGGTAATGTTGTAAATTTTGATGAATGTGCAGTTGCTTGCTAAAATTATAGGAAGTAAGAATCTTTAAGGATACAAAAATAGGTGGTTGGAGAAGTATATGATTGACTAGGTTGGGAATGATGTTGGGTGAAGTTGAGAATGGGGGTTCGCTCCCAATTGGGAGATAGTGGCTTTAGGTACCAAGGTGGGCTAGGTATGTATAAGGTTGACAATTAATCCCAAGGTGTGAGGGTCCTTACAGGTAATTTAGGAGAATTAGTAAGATGACCTACAAATTGGAATTGCCTATGGATATGGAATGGTTCGTCCGGTTCTTCATACATCTAGGTTGAGGAGATGTGTTGGTGACTCAAGTACTATAGACCTCTTTGAGGTTGTGGGTGTTGTGGAAGATGAGTTGACTTATGAGAAGGTCTGGTGGAGAAGTTAGATGGATATGAGTAAAGGTTGATTAGTCAGGATGTGTTGTTTATCAATGTCCTTTGGGAGACTCGTCAAGTTGAAGGTGTCTTTTGGGGAGTGGAGCGGGCTTAAAGAAGTGATAATAGTGACTTCTTCATTTTATTCAAGCTTAAGATAGCAAAATAAGTCCTTTCTATGATTTCAAGTCTTAAGTTTCGGCCCTTATGTCATTTGCATGCATTCATGTTTATGTTGATAAGATTATGTTAATTTTGATGTTCGTGTAAAGACTTTTTGAAAATAATATCCAAGAGCGTTTGTTGCATCCATGTTGGGCGAAAATCTGCATGATTATTTTCCTTGTGTACTTTTCTTTGACATTCGAGGAGAATGTTCCCAAGGGGGAGATATTGTGATCGACCATAACTCCATGCTCTTATGTATCCATGTTCCAAGCCTCATTTGGTTAGGTTGGGGGTGTATTAGGTTTGTAAGAGACTTTTAGTAGTTAGACGAGTTCAAGACTACCGTACGAGTTGAGTTTTGGTGTTGGTTAATGCAGGGCTCAACTTTACATGAGAATAACTTTTAGCACACTTGGAACTAGGTAGACCATAACATGTCAATGAAAGCCCTTTGTAACACCCCACACTTCCCAATATTAGTAATATGCAAATGAAACATGACATGGTTTGGTCAAAATAGTGCTAATTTTTAAAAGTGCTTGAATCTCATGTTAATGGGCTATATGTGCATCTAACGTTTAAGAGGGTTGAGTGTATACATATTTTGTGTCGAATTGAGGAGATTAAGACCTTAAATTAAGTGAGAGAATTGAGGTACTTATAGGACTTAACAAGCCAGCAGGTGAGTCACCTACTTGCTTAGCTTAAATTTGCTAGCTAAACGGAGATGAGGCTCGACGTCAAATTTGTCCAAGTTCGATTATGAATAATGTCTTTGCCAAGAGTGTGACTTTAGACCATGTCTTACCATCCTAAATGTACCATATTTTCTTCCCAATAAGGATATTAAAAAGGGCCCAAAGACATCACAACACACCTAACCATTTGGGCCTAAACTAAGTGAAGGGAAAGTTGGAAAATAGGCAGCCCAAGCCCATCAACTTAGAGACTCATTTAGACCCAAGTGTAAGGGCCAAGCTGGTGGATAACCAGATTATTAATATTTGGTGTAAGATGTTCAAAATGTCAAGGGTAAGGCGGCCAAATTAGGCCTTTAAAAAGGGGTTACAAGCAGCAAAACCTCATTCACTTTAAACTTGGAAAATTTCAGCTTTCTCAAAACTTTATTGTTCTTACTTCTTGAACTAGTAAGCAGCTACAAGGGGACTTTTAGGGTTCTTATAAAAGCCTTACACCTTTAAGGCATTGGTAATAAAGTTTATACATGTGTTTACTATAGTTTTCTTGTGAAAAACAAGAAGTATATGCTAGTATGTTGTGCTGAAAATTTGAGACAGCATGCATTGAGAAAGTTGCTGCATACTTGCCTTTTGTTTTAGTGATTTCTCTTTGGTTTGTGGGATCTATTATGAAGAGAAGTTGATTTTCTTAACATGGTTTGAGTTATAGATATTACCCTAAGGTTGCTGCCCTGATTTTGGTTTCATTTAACAAGTGCGTTTTATTATGCTATCTTAAGTGTGTTATTGGTTGGAACTTGTGGGTTGTTGGATGGAAGACTATTAGCTCACGTCCTTCATGACTTATTGAGTGCTGTTATAAGACTGTTTTACATCTATTTGCATGTGTAAATGTTGTTGGAACAGTTTGGTTAGAGTTGGAATAGATTTGAAATTGTCGACGTCGAAATGTAGCAAAGGAAGGTAACGTTATGCTATGTATAGATTTGTTATATGTTGTGCTTTGTGTAAGACCGTTATGGTACTAAAACAAACTAGACATGATGTGTACATGCTAATGTGTATTAGAAAACATGATTAGCGGTAGAAATATTGAAGGAATAAGCTCGGGCTTATAAATACCCATTTGCTGCCCGTGTGTTATTTTTTTATGTGATTGGGCACCCAAAATGTATCTATTGGCTGCTAATGCTAGTTTTATCACCTACTATGTTGTAGATAAGTATTTGGAGGAAGGGAAGGTTATTTTGAGGTAGTAATTAGGTCATACATCAAGGTATGTAAGGCTACTTGATTCCGTATTATTTGGCATGAAACATAGATCCCTCCTTGGCACATAAAGGCATTTGCCAACTCCGACACAACTATTAACCATATCTCCACTCTTGATATATTCATATGCTCCCATACATAGTCACTTTCAAATTTGCATACACGCTTGTATGCCAAGTTACATGGGTTCTTGTTACTAAAAAAAGTCCATAAGTTGTTCCATTTCATACACATTTCATTATTTGTGTAACGTACTCTTTATCATTATCATATTGTCTTGTATGATTGTTCACATGTCACATGCTACGTGTACAGTCCTACAACTCCAATATTATGACCACCAAAAGAACCATGTCAAAGGTAATTGAAAGGTAAAGTATATTGTTTATTGATGGGTGGTAGCCCGAGGGGTGGAAGAATCAC